>VDFB02129364.1:44093-100800 GCA_007258455.2 Sequoia sempervirens | reverse complement strand
CTTGTGCTCTAATATTCTGCTTTCACTTGTCTAAAATTAGTCTAATTGTGCATAGAGGAAAATTAAAATAAAAATATTTTTGCATTAACTTGGTTGCATAGTATTTTAGCTTCACAAAATAGCACACAAAATGTAGACAAAATGACCATTAATTCTCATGTACAAATGGAAATATACAGGATATTGATGCTTGCAATTTTTTTCTAAATTTGTCTACACTATGCCTTGGATTTTTCATACACAATGTCATAAAAAACATGGCCAAAACCAATACCACGAAAAATTTAAACTTGTTCCCTGGATCATCTTCCTTAACAATGTGATAGGTTGCTATCAATCAACACACCAAACATAATATTTAGAATGAATGCCACACAAACTCAAAAAAGAACTCTTCAACTGAAAGACATGTCAAGTTATATGGTGGAATTAACAATGTGGGGTGGTTTCTACAATAAGGAAGGTCAACAACTCCAACAAATGTGCAATGTAGGAACTTTCCCCATTCTTGCTATAAAGGCTGGATAATTAGTGATTTTGGTGGGAAATATGTGGGAACAATTACTACAACCTAACTCCTTATAAATCTAGATCTTCCAGAGTCACACTGATTGAGATTGTGGTTTGATACAAAAGGGAAGAATCTCCATTCTCATTCTATTACAAAGAAAATATCATTTGTAATAGAAGAAAAAATGTTAAAATTATCACACAAAAACAGGATCAAGAACTTGGTAACTCTGATAAACCTTATTGGATAGTGATAAAAGCTACCTTATCTTTCATAAGGGTGGATAATTTTTGTTATACAACTTTCCCCTTGAGAATTGGAGGTAGGCATTGCAAAAAGAAGGTAAACACTAATAAAAATGGTGGGTGGTATTGTGGAAGATGTGATAAAACTTTCCCTGAATGTGATTATAAATATATACTTCAATGCAAAGTGCAAGACCATACTTATTTCACTTGGATTATAGCTTTTGAAGAAGCAGCAGAAGAAATTATGGGTGTTACAACAAAAGAATTGAACATTTTGAAGCATGAAGAACAAGATGATGTTAAGTTTGCACACACTATACAAAAGGTCATTTTCTATAGATACATATTTAAACTTCAAGTGAAAAGAGAGACTTATAATGATGAATAGAGGATTAAATGCACAATCATAAAAACAACAAAGTTTGATTATTCATCTGAGAGTAAAGCTTTATTAGATTCAATTGCAAAGCTCTAGGTTTCATGATATCATGTTAACAATGTATTCAAACATTTACAAAAAACCAGTGGATATATCTAAGTTAGTTGATGTGATTTTTATCGTGATATTGTTCTTTGTTGTTTTCAATACCAAATCTGATGATTGATGAAAATTTATGAATTGATAATAATAGAGTTAAACTAAAAAATAAACTAGCATACATGTATTAATTAAACAAATTAAAAGTATTTGAGTTCTAATTAAATGGAAATGGTAAATGTTGATGTTATGTGTTGTTATATACAAGTTGGTATGACTTTAAATTTGAATGTGTACCCTTATATATGGGAATTGAAATAGACAATGATAGAAAATATAATGAAATCATATATATTGCTTTTGAAATTCATGTTCATGAAAATGTAAACATTTTTTCTCAAGTCAATACGCACCTCGATAAAGATAACTCTTGATGTTTTTTACATATATTATTAATTAATATAGGTATGCTAGTCATATTATCAGTGTCATTCACCAAGACATCAAAAAATGCATCTACACTTTGAACAAGTCTTTTGTAAGAATTAAAAACACTATCTTGCTTTTATTAGAAATATCTTCTTAAAAATACATTAAATAATAAATAGTTCGGTTTCCTAAAAAATAAGAAAGATAATAGTTGTGTTTTAAAAAAATAGGCAAAATAATAGTTCATTTTTCACTTTTCCTACAAATTTGTCAATAACACAAAACTTTTCAGCCAATCATAATCACAATAAATAATTTTGATAATTTATAAAATTAAATATTTAACAAGTTTACTTTATAAAATTATTATTATTTCTTTCAAAAGAAATTATTGTTTTTGATTAGTTGAAAGTTAACTTATTAATAACTAGTTAACTAAGAAAAGCAAAACTCATTGCAATAGTATTGCCTACGACAAGTACTAATAAATATAAAATTTATTTAAGTAAAGGTGGGGAATAAGGATAATGGATAAATTGATTAAATAAATAATAAATATTTATTTAATTAAATATTAAGATAAGGGAAATAGGTTAAGTTGATTAATTAGTTGGGATAAAGTGGGATAAAAGTGATGGGTGAATTATTGAATTAATTAATGGGATAGGATAAGTAAAATGAGGTGTGGCTAGGTTAGGACATTTTTAAGTGTCTACAATATATATTATATTATATTATATATATATATATATATATATATATATATTATATAGTATATAGTATATTATATATATATATTATAGTATAGTATAATATAGAATATATAATATAATATATACTATACTATAATATAATATAATATATACTATACTATACTATACTATACTATAATATAATATATACTATATAATATAATATATTATAAAATATATTATATATGTTATACTTCATTATAATATATATCGAGTGGGAGAGAGAGGGAGTGGGAGAAATAGAGTTTTCTAGGTAGGGTAGGAGGGATAGAGGGAGGGAGAATTATCTTGGTAGGGTGGGAGGGAGAGACTTGTTAGAGAGAGTTATTTAGGTAGGGTGGGATTGAGAGACTTGAGAGAGGGGGGTGGTAGGGATAGAGGGAGGGAGAGACCTAAGAGAGAGGTGGGTGGGAGGGATAGAGGGAGGGGGAGACTTGAGAGAGGGGGGGTTGGAGGGATATAGGGAGGGAGCAACCTGAGAAAGAAGGGGTGGCAAGGATAGAGGGAGAGAGGGAGAGGGAATTATCTAGGTAAGGTGGGAGGTAGAAACCTGAAAGAGAGAGAGAGGGACAAAGAGAGAGGGATGAAGGGATGAAGGGACAAAGAGACATAAGAGAGAGAGAGGAGGTGGGATGGATAGAGGGAGGGAGTGACCTAAGAGAGAGAGGGGGTGGGATAGATAGAGGGTGGGAGAGACCTGAGATAGAAAGGGAGTTATCTAGGTAGGGTTGGAGGGATAGACTTGAGAGAGAGGAGGGAGGAGTAGAGAGAGGGAGGAATGGAGGGAGTAATGGAGAGTTATCTAGGTAGGGTGGGAGGGAGATACCTGAGATAGAGTTATCTAGGCAGGGTGGGAGGGATAAAGGGAGGGAGAGACTTGAGAGAGAGGGAATTATCTAGTGAAATGTTGGGAAAGAGAGATCCTTAACAATAAAGGGGTTTTTTCCTATTCATGTAGAACTTATGAGGATATTAATATGTGTCTTTCCCTAAGGGAATTTCATTAGGAAAGAGATCACAAGGCATAAATATTGACTTTCAACCTCAATGGTGAGTCAATCAGACTTAGATCTCAATCCTTAGGATTGTAGGCAAGATTTAAAATCTAACTAAAATGATTTGAATCACTAAAACTAAATGAACAATAAGACCTAATACATGAAATGGAAATTCTTGAAAGTACAAAAACTAAAATGATAGTTTGCAGGTAGATTTGAGAAGGGTCTAGACACATGTACATGTTACCAAAAATTAGTTGTGAGACCTGCTAAAGGACTGGTTCACCCCTAGGTGAACGGTTCTTGGTTAGGGCTTCTGAAAACACTTTTGGTAGTCCTTTGATGTTGGATTTTGACTTATCTTTGGCATGAGTCTCACTATCAAAAAGTCAAAAATAAAGTCTACAACCTAGTTTTTGTGGCTTAACAACAATGATGACAACTTGTGCAACAATGCAAAATTGCTCCTTTGAGATTTATTCAATCCTTCTTCAATTTGTAATCTACACATACACAAAGAGAAAAAATGTTTTGTTTGAATGGGGGTTTGCCTTAGTCAAACCCCAAGTTTGGTAATTAAACTTTTATAGAAAGATAGTGACAATGGAGAAGGAAATGATGAATATGCAGTTGCTTGCTACAACTCACCAACCCTTCAATGGCTTCCATTAGAGGATTGAAGACAAACAATATCTCCAAGGAACTTGATCTTGCTTTGCTTGATGGATTTGGATACTTGAAATGCTTGGATGTTTTAGGATCAACAATGCATATTATTCTTCACAAGATGACATGAACACACATAAGCTTAAACATGATGTTAGGATATTGATTGATGCAACAAATGACTAATAAATATGCTCTTGAATGCTCTTGACAATAATATTTTCTCTTAAAAAATATTTATAATGTATGTTAGTTTTCAAATTATAAAAAGACTATGTATTTATAGGTGTTTATCTAATTTCCCAAAAAATAGATTCTAAAAGTTGACAATTGAAAGTTGAATTTGAATCAATAAAATACCACCAAAAAAAAATTTTAAAATGGGTCTTAGGACTTAAAGGACACCCATTTTCCCTTGGGAAAATGGGTCCTGACCTATAATTCTAGGACACACATGCTCCAATGTGATTTAATTACTGATTGCATTATTTAAATGTTGGTTCCTCTTTCAGAAAATGATAATAATAAGGCTTTGGAATGCATAATTTGGAAAATTAGAAGTTTAATTAAGTCCAATAAATTAAGGGGCCCAAACATAGTGTGCAATTGTAAAGGTATACAATTTCCTACACTACATCTAGTTAGGGTGTATTTAGGGTGGGAGGGAGAGGCATAAGAGAGAGAGGGGGTGCAAAGGGTAGAGGGAGGGAACAACCTGAGAGAGGGGGGTTGGGAGCAATAGAGGGAGGGAGCGACTTGAGAGAGAGAGGGGGTGGAAGGGATAGTGAGGAGACCCGAGAGAGAGAGAGAGAGAGAGAGAGAGAGAGAGAGAGAGAGAGAGAGAGAGAGAGAGAGAGAGAGAGAGAGTTACCAAGAGGGAGGGGAGACCTAAGAGAGAGGGGGTTGGAGGGATAGAGGGAGGAGTAACCCTGAGAGAGGAGGGAAGGAGAGATAGAGGGAGGGGATGGAGATTCTAAGAGAGAGGGGTGGGCAGGATAGGAGGAAGGATCCGAGAGAGAGAAAGAGGGAGGGAGAGACTTGAGAGAGAGGGAAGATCTAGCTAGGGATGGGAGGGAGATTTAAGAGGAGAGGAGATGAGTAGGAGGATAGAGGATGGGGTCAACCTAAGAGAGAGAGAGGGAAGGAGGGACACAAGAGTCTTAAGAGAGAGAGAGGGGTGGAAGGATGGAGGATGAGAGAGACTCGAGAGGAGAGATGGGGGTGGGAAGGATCAGGAGGAGATACTTGAGATAGAGAGAGATGTAATTATCTAGTGAGGGTGGGAGGGAGACTTGGAGAGAGAGGCAAGGATGGATAGAGGTAGGAGCAACCCGAGAGAGAGACCTAAGAGATAGAGAGAGAGGGATGAGAGAGATGTATGAGGAGAGACCAAAGAGAGAGAGGAGAGAGAGGTGGTAGGAGGGATAGAGGGAAGGAGAGACTTGAGAGAGAGGGAGTTTTCTAGGTGGGTTGGGAAGGATAGAGGGAGGAACCTAAGAGAGAGTGGGGGGGAGAGAGAGTTATCTAGGTAGGGTGAGAGGGAGAGAGGATGGAGGGACATAAAGAGAGGGATATAGAAATAGAGAGAGGGAGTGAGAGAGCTATTTAGGTAGGGTGGGAGGGATAGAGGGAGGGAAAGATCTACGACAGAGAGAGAGGGTGGGAGGGATAAAGTGATGGAGATACCTAAGAGGGAAAGAGGGTGAGAGGAATAGGGGGGAGGGAGAGACTTAGAGAGAGGGGGGTATGAGGGATAGAGGGAGGGAGCAACCTGAGAGAGAGGGGGTAGGAGGGATAGGAGGGAGGGTCTAGAGAGAGACCTAGGTGAGTGAGAGAGGGGGTGGTAGGGATAGAGGGAGGTAGAGACTTGAGAGAGAAAGCGAGGGAGGTGGGAGGGATAGAGGGAGGAGAGACCTGAGAGAGACCCTACCTAGATAACTATCTCTCTCTCACTCCCTCTCTCTCTCAATTTTCTCCCTCCCACCCTACCTAGATAACTCTCTATGTTTCTCTTTGGTCTCTCCCTCTCTCTATCTCTCAGGTCTCTCCCTCTGTCTATCCCTCCCACCCTACCTAGATAACTCTCTCACTCCCTCTCTTTATATATACATATATAATATAGTATATAATTTATATATTATATACTATATATTTATAATATGTAATATATATTATGTAATAAATATTATATATTATATATTATATAAATGTAGACATGAAAAATGTATTGATTGATCCCATACACCTGATCCTGATTTTACTAACACTAGTTCATCCTGAATCATCTCCTTTCCTAATCGTTTAATTAAATTCATCACATTCCATCTCTTTAATTAAATAAATCAATTTTATTTAATTAGCTTCTAATTTCATCTCATTTAAATTAAATAAATTAATCTTTATTTGATTTAATCTGACATCATCCCTCTATAATTAAATAAATCAAACTTTATTTAATTAAATATAAAATCATTATTCTTCTCATTCTTGATTTATTTGAATTCTAAAATCTAAATCAGAGTGTCAAATCAACTAAATTCTATCTTAATTAATCAAACCTGATTAATGCTAATTTTAATCCATCAAATCCTTTAGCTTTTGCAATTTGCTCATGAAAATCATTTTAATTGATTTATTAAATCTCTATTTACTTTCAAAAAGGTATCAAAGAGGGAATATTCTTCAAATTCAAAAAATCCCTTCAAAAGGGTTTGTACATCAACAAGGCATTAAAAAACTCTTACATGTCCTTTGCCTTGAGCCAAGTGGCATTAACTTCATTTTCTTCTCCCTCCAACTTTTCATTTCATCAATTTTGAAATTCCACCTAATTGCATTTAATTGCACAAGGACTAAAATGTGCTCCACCTTTGTCCACTCACATGTTGACATGTGGCATTTGGCCATTGGTTAATGTTTTATCCCACATTCATCCATTTTTCCCCATCCTCCATCTTTCTCATCTATAAATAAGAGGTTCTCATTTGGATTTTGGATCCACAACTTCATGCAACATTATTATCTTCAATTTTTTGAGCAATTTTCATCCATTTTTAAAGATTTCATAGCTAGATTATGGAGAAATTTTACCAATGAGCATCAAATCTTCAACATTGATCATCAAAGCTTGCAAGGAATTGGGAAAGGGCCATTTTCCACATCAAAATGGCACCAATTCCCCCATGGGATTGAGAGTTTGTTTATTTTGAGCAAGATTAGATAGTTCTTATTTCATGTTCTTCATTTATTTCTTGTTCTTGATATCTCAAATAAATTTCATGGGGAATGTTATTTCTAACTTGCATGTGGGACTAATTATGTGTTTGTTCTTTGTGTTTGTGCAGGTCTAGGATCACCATTGACATTTTGGCGCTAGAAAGAGGGCCCATCTGAAGAACCTAACACTTTTTTTTTGAGAAATTTCGTTATTTTTTTGAAGTTTTTGTGTCTACAGGAAAATAGCACTGCTGACAAAGAAACTACGCTGCTATCAGTCTAGCGGTGTTGTTTATTGATGCTATCAAACTCCAAACTGCAATGCTGAGTCATTCCTGCCAAAAATTTGAATTCCAAATAGCTACTCTTGAGTCATCCTCCTGTCGACTGGTCATCTAAACTCCAAACTCCACCGCTGGTCAAAACAACAACGCATATGCGGTCACTAGTTTCTCCACAGTCCGTTGCTATTAGTCCCAACATCACCATACAATGCTGCTAACTCTTTCAAACTACACCAACGTCACATATTGTGCCATTGGAGTTGGGTAAAAGGCAGCTTTCAAATTAATTTCAACATGTGCTTTTTCATTTTGATTGCTTTTGACTCTTAACTAGTTTTTGACTTTTGTTTTTGTAGTGTTAACCAGTTTTTGTAGGTTGGCTTGATCAAAAGTGAAGGGAGGAAACAAAGACAAATAATTCTCTATGGCATCATCATTTCATTGTATCAAGTGTTTTCAAACACTTTGGGGAGAAATTATAATTCCTTTTCTAAGGACTTTGTCATCTTCATGCTTTTTTGGACTCAATAATTTTTGTTTGGGCTTAAAAAGAACAAAAAAAAGGGATTAAAAAGAACCTTAGGAAGCTTACTACATTTTGTTTTGGACTTAACAACTGAACAAACAAATCTCACACTTGAAAGTTGGTGCTTAAAAAGAATCAAATTCTTGCTTTAAAGGATTAAAATAAACATGTCTTTTATGTTTTGTAATCTCTTATCCAAAGTAATATCATTTAAAAGATGTATGCACTTCTCTCATGCCTTGTGATGATCTTGAGAATCAAAAGTCTTTTGGTGATATTAAGTTGTATAAGCGATTGCCTCCACACTTCAATTTGGATTCTTAAAATTGAACAAAAATTTTCTAGTGTGAGTGGATTATATCACATGTGTTCTCTCTTTGTTCACATAAACAAAGATTGATCGAACTACAGATGTGTTTTCTTGCTTTTGTTCATCCTTAGAGGGCCTGTTGGTGGTAAAAAGTAATCACCCCAGGGAACAACCCAACTAGGAACAGACTAAAGCCAGGTGACTTCCACCCGATATATAAGTGTGGTTAGTTAAGGAAAGTTCAAGTATCACGAGGATTGTTCCGACAAGAAGGGAAACAATGGTCTCTTGCTGTATGGATGATCCCCTATGAATGAAATGCCTATACTAGAACCTTTTGTTTAGAAGACCCAAATCCTTAATCTATTTGTTAGTGCAAGAACAATCATTTTGAAGCTGCCCCATATTTTTGCAATTCTTGGAAGAAATGAGAAGTATGCCATGGGAGTTTCATGGGTACTAAAGCTTGGCTAACCCATAGAAGTTAGTGTCGTGGAGGGGAGCCAGTGTGGTCAAGTTTTTAATCATCCATCAAGAAGAAGCGCAACTAGATTTATCCAAGTGGGGATTCAACAAATATTGTCTCTTATTTATCCATAGTGTTGTACATGTTCTTGGAATCAAAACACTTTTCTTGGATCTTAAACATTGGAAAACAAACATTCAAACATGATTATCAAATTTCAACCCCTTTAGTGGAAGCAAATACCTTTGAAAAAATTCAAGTGTTATTCCTTGTCCTAGGGATTCTATCCTTAGAGGCTTCTAAGCATTTGAATTTATATCTTCATTTGCTCTTACTAAAGTCAACAATAGGGAACTTTTTCCTTGATTTCCTTGATTTCCACATAGTGGACTTTGTGGGATGAGAAGAAATTGGGACATTAGACATTTAATTTGATAACCTAATCAAGAATTTTTTATGGTAAAAAGAACTCACTAAGCAAAAATAAGAAACAATTGGACCCCACACATGTGCTCTTCCAAATGATTTCCTGAAAGATCAAAATCCAAAAACCAAAATGCAAAGGTCTTAGTCAAAAAGCTCGCAAGAAACGTTTGTCTATGCTTTACAAATTTAAAGAAAGATTAAATTTTAATTTTTACAAACATAAATCAAGGAATAATCCAAATTTTTATTTTACTATTGTCAAAATCCAAGTCTCTTTCAAAGGTTTGAGTATCTCACATAAGAAGTATTAGCATGTTCTTCAACACCTTGGTCTAGTAAACAAAGTCTCTCTAAGTCTCTTAGGATCAAAATCAAAACACGCTCATCCATTCTTAAATTAAAATATCAAAATCAAAGTCACCTCACAAACAACTCTTGGAAATCTTGAAAAAATCCTTTATGTTAAACTTTGGGAAAATCCTTGAATCAAATCAAAATTATCTTGTTTGATTGGGTGTGTGTAGATGAATCCTTCTTTACATAGTCAAATTATCATCTTGTGGACAAGTTTACACTAGGACAACATCCAACCTCTTAGAGTTTATGAGTGAATTATCCAAACCAAGTCCAATCAAAATCAAAATAAAATCAGATCAATCCAAAATCAAATCAAACATCAAAACCAAAGTCGTAAAATTTAGTATCCTCTTCAAAGTTTCCTAAGAGTTCCAATCATTCGCCAATCATCCATCTCTCATTCATCTCATCACCATCCTTTGATCCTCAATATCTTAGACTTTATTTTTTGTACCTAAATATTAGATCAATCCAAAGAATTAGAGGTTCATCTCTTACATTCTTGAAAATTGATCCCTATTTTATGGTTCAAAATAGATATCAACACAAGAAGAACATGGAAATGAACAAAGAAACATCCACTTTGAGTGACTTGAGTCAAACCGCTCTTGAAATCAATCCCATTGGATCTAGCAATCCCACTCTCAATCTTCCTCCACTTCCACAAAATTCTCAAGAGGAAGGTCAAGTAGAAGACATCACCAACAATGTCTTAGTGATGACACAAGATGAAATTATTGAAATGGTAAAAAATCCTGAAACTCACAGAATTTTCAATACCATGATGAAGCTCAATCCCTCACAATACATGCTAGAATTGGCTAAAGAAGGGGCTAAACTCCCTTTCAACTATGATGTGAGCACTATTGTGGAAAATACCCTTAGGATCATTCCCCCAATTTCATCCACACCTACATTTCAAAGCATCACTCAAACCATCTCCCAAATAACAACATTCATTGCTCCAACTCAACCAATTGTCAACAAGGGGAGCTCATTGCTTCATTCATTACAAACACACCCCCTTGTGAACAACCAAGATTTAGACGCAAGCTCTATCTTGGGTCAATCCATCCCATTGAATCCACTACACCCATACATTTCGCTCACCTTTCATGACCCCAATGATCCATCATCTTTTCACACAACACCAACATATCCTCTCAACACACAAACCTCTCTCCCTATGAATTCACAAGGAGAAGATGAGATATTTGGACTAGGGGGCATATTTTGTTGAAAAATGAGGTGATTCCTTAGCTTAATACTCTGTAAAACTTTAATATTGCTGATCTAAATAAGCTTATTCCTTTTGTTACATATTCTTTGTGGGTGATTATCTTGATTAATCCATTTTACTGTTGTAGAATGTAGACAGAAGTTGATAGAAGAACTAGACAGGATATTACAATCTTGATTACATAGGATGTACCTTGGAGAAACCCTTTTGGGAAAAAATTCCAACAAGAATTATTCTATTATTCAATCTCTAAATTACAATAGCATCAATTCTTGCTTGAGAATGCTTCCTTTACCTTAACCAATCTTCTTCACAACCTGCAATAACAACTATGAAAACTCTCTTCAACTTGAATGAGATATATAGGCAATAAGCAACCTTGTAATCTCCAAAAGGTGACAATTACAATGCTCAAGCCCAAGCCCTAGAAAAGGTACACCATATTCCTTCAAGTTGAGTTACACCGTGAAAAAAAAAGCTTAGAACATGTGCTTCATCCATTTGGGCATCCCAAATTGAAGCGACAACTCATCTTTCACTTCAGTGATAATTCCAAAGCTCCTCCTCAAAGTTGGCACCCAAGAGAGGGTCCCACTTAACTGAGCCTTCATAAATATCTTATCATGCAAATGAGTTAATTACAAGAAGCCAACTTGGGCACCCAAGGTGGGTCCAAGTTGTTTCTTGTTAGCTGAAACATTTCTCAACACCATTCATACAAGAATGGTCATCCCCCTGTTAACTGAAACATTCAAATTGTTATCTCACATGCAACTCAAGTATTTAAACATGCATTCCAAGTTCACTAAAGTCAACTTCATGCAACTCAAAATAACCAACATGCAATTGCATGCAACTAAAGATAACTAAATCTGAACTAAACTGAATTGAACCAGAACTAACAATGAACTGATAGTACCACTCCTCATACATCGTAATTATCAATCCTTATCTCATAGGGAACCTGACATGCATTTCATAAGAGCTATCAATTCCTCAACCAATTAACTAAATTGAGGTGTGTCCCACCTCCCATGTGTGCACCCATGTGCTCCTATGTTGTAGGAGAATCTCCAAGGGCGTCCCACATGTTCCTATTATTTAGGAATAACTACAAATGTCAATTTCATGATTTATTTCATCCAAATAATTAATATCTTTTAATCCTAGTGTTTGTAAACACATTACAAGGTCTTAGGAGATACATGAAATAATTAATGTTTAGGATTTGCAATTAAATGGCATTCTATTTCCAACATCTTTGACCCCTTGTCATCATCATTTCCTCAAGGGAACACACCACTCATTTTTCCACCACTTCCACCTTTGCCATTAACATCCACACCACCCCTCGGTTTAGGACTACCTCCTTTACCACCACTCAATCAACAAAATCAAAACAACCCCTCAATCATCAATCAGAACATCATACTGAATCCTCTGATCTTGGCATCGATATCACAACAACAGGTAGCAACCCTCCAAGAAACATAGGTAATCACTGCACCGTCCATAAATGTGGTCTCTCAAGGACCAAGTATATTAATCGCACCATCCACCACATAGGTTCCTATCATTAATACAATAGTACCTCTCATCACAACAAGGAACACTATTCCAAATCTACCACCGCCACCACTGTCAAGACCGAATATTTCCAATCAATATAGCATCACATTGCAAGCAGCACAACAAGTATATCAAAAGGCACTTTAGCAGTTCCAAGCACAACTAGCATAAAAACATGCAAGCTACACAATAAGATGCTCAACAAGTGCAAGCCGCTCAAACAACTCAAGCCGCACAACAAGCGCAACAAGAACAACAAGCACAATAGGTTGGCCAAGCTCAAGCCTTGTTGCAACAACAACAAGATTCCCAAGTTGTGCAAGTAGCTCAAGTTGCTTAGACCACCCAGGTTGCACAAGCTTCCCAACAAGCACAAGCTCGAGGTCAAGCACAAGCCCAATACCAAGCTCAACAAGCGCAAACAAAAGCTCAACACCATGCACAACTGAAATCAACCCAACAACAAGCATATCAACAAGCCCTACAATAGTACCAAGGACAACAAGAAGCAGCCCAATTACTAGCCCAACAACAAGCATTATTGGCACAACAACAGCAAGACCAACAACAAGTGTTGTTGACATAACAACAAGAACAACAACAAGCGTTGTTGGAACAACAACAAATGCAGGCATATCAACAAGCCTTGATCACACAACAAAGCTTGCAACAAACTCCCACCAACATACCCAACACTCCACCCATCACTCGAAGAAATCCGCTACTTCAAAACACATTCACTCCACCTCTCAATTTGCAAAACAATGTGACGACATAAATCAAGTTGCTCTGGCAGCAAGTGTTAGATCTTCAGTTGGGGAAAACCACAAAGACACCTAACAACTTGTGTCCCTATCCATTCAACATAAGCCTTAAAATGTTATCGTTCCGGAAGGGATTTGAAATTCCTAAATTCGACAAATATCGTGGGATGAGAAAACCTAAAGATCATATCAGGGAATTCCAAGTACATTACATGGAGGTCACATATGATGATACATATCTAATGTGGCTATTCCCTCAAAGTTTGGTTGGTCCCGCCATGGAATGGTTCTCTCACCTTCCTCCTGGCATCAAAAAGTTCTGAGAGATTATAGATACATTCATAAAAAACTACGCATTCAATATAGGTATGGATGTCAGTCTAGAGGAACTATCCACTCTTAAGCAAGCCAAGGGGGAATCATTCACTTCCTTCTTACAACGATGGCGATCCAAGGCCAATAGAAGCAAATGGGCCATGCCAGAAGAACAAAAAGTTTGCACCATCATTGCCAATCTTGATAAAACCTTGGCTTTCCATCTTAAGATGCAATGTATTACCACGTACAACCATTTGATCCCCAAGGTGCTCAACATCGAACAAGCCCTTATTTCACAAGGGGGGACACCCACATATCCAAAACGTCAAGACAATTTCCCTTCCACTAGTTATAATGATAAACCTTGCACGTGGGTGAAAAACAAAAATGTCACTAATGATGGTGTGGTGGACAACAAGGTCATAATCAGTGCTCCAAAACAAAACACCCAGACATAACAACAACTGCAAGGCAACAATTGAAACAATACACAAGCCAATGTGGTATCACAACAACCACCAAACAATCAAATCAACAATCTAAACAATCAAGGGGGACCACCCCCATGAAACAAAAATCCCCCAAGTGAAAGTACACAACCCTTGGGGAACCAATTGAATCGGTCATGAAGAAACTGATAAATGAAAATCTCATCAAAATTCCCACTTATGACAACTATTAGGAACCCCAAGTGAAACCACCATGGTACAATGAAAATCACCTTTGTGATTTTAAAAAAATTAAAGAGCACACAACAACCAGTTGTATGAGGTTGAAAAATCTAATCCAAGACCTCATCGATGACAAGATCATAAACGTTGAACAACCAACTAGAAATCGAGACCTAAAAATATACACGAATTCGATGTCGGATCATAACCAAGGGAACAACTGTGGAGAAACCAAGTATGCCAATGTGAACCATGTGTACGACCATGTGTCACATCCCTAGATGAAACGATCACTTTTGTTAACATCAAGGGAGCTAAAGCTGATTATGGAGTCACCACATGCAGCAACAAAGTTAACATTGCTAGGTCATCACAACCATCAAGAGCATCCACCTAAAATTCTATATATGTTCCTAATGGCTATAATTTCTTAGACCAGTTGAAAAGAACCCCTACTCAGATCTTCATCATGGAGTTGCTGAAGATAGCACCCGCACATAGAAAAATCTTAGAGGAAGCATTGGCTTCATCTACCATCTATGTGGATCTTGATGCTGACCAGTTCCAAACTATGGTTGGAAATATCACCACCCCAAGTCTCCTAACGTTCTCTGATTAGGACTTCTCCACCCAACCATCTCACAATCATGCACTCCACCTTGAAGTCCTGGTTCATAAAAACAAAGTCAAAAAGGTCTTGATGGATTGGGGTGCAGGTATAAACATCTGTTCCCTCAAACTAATAAAGAATCTGGGATTCTCAGAGGATGCCATTGAAAAGGGTAAGGGCATCACAATCAGAGCATATGATGATCAGGAAAGAGTGTCTCAAGGCATTATTCAACTCTCCATTCAAGTAGGGCCAACCATTATGGAAACCACATGTTGGGTCCTTGACCTTGATTTACCTTATAATATCTTTCTAGGGCGTCCATGGATCCATGGGATGCAAGCAATCGCTTCTAGCTTCTATCAGTGTGTCAAGTTCCCATATCAAAATCAAGAGGTCATGGTCCACAGTGATCCCGAGCCATTTGCCTACTATAAGAATCTAGAAGTAAAATACTATAAAATCCCCAAAGTTCTGAAGAATGATGAAGGCCCCACCACTCCATATGTAGACCCAACTACATTAGCCTCCACTTCTGAGGCAAAGACACCCACCATTCCTAATATATCTGAAATCAAGGTCATTATCCAAGACAATGGGTGTGGGGATTACATAATGAAGAAAAGTGCTTTTGTCATAGGAGAGTTACCTCAATTGCTTAGGACTCACAGGCAACCCCAACTAGCTGAAACATCATCCCATACCTTCAAAGAAGACCCCTCTAGATTCAAAATTTGGGGGGATCTAAGTCAGGAAATAATAGATGAAAAAGACATATCCAGTCTTCTATATCAAGATGAAAGGCCCGTACTTGATCTTCTAATGGATGAGAGCAACAAAGGACTACAAATGATGCTTAGTATGGGCTATGACATAAACAAGAAATTTGGGCAGAATGACAATGACTTATTTGAATCCCTTGTCGCTGAGAAGTGAATAAGAAATATTGGCCTCAGATGCACCCCTCTGAAGGTGACCATACTTGGTAAAGGTTCCTCGGTTAGAAAGGTCAAAACTCTCCCTCAACTATCAACATCTTCCCTTCAATTACCAGTATCCGCAGGTTGAGTCATAGACAACTTAACCTTTAACATAACCGATATGTGTAGTAGAGATGAGGATCCCATAACTGACTTGCCTATGTTTTTCGAAGATTCCTCCCTACTCATGATTAGCACCCTGTCTTTTGAGTCAAACCATCAAACCCATGAAATAAACTTAGTCCATCCCCAACTCATCAATTACAACCAATGAGAACCACCAATTTTGGACACATTTGAAAATGATGAGGCACTCTCAGATTTTATGGGATTGAGGGATATGATACCATACGTAGATCACAAGGTTGGGTTTGACATCATATTGGACACACAAGCTTATTATAGGGAAATGATTGAATCCTTCAGTTGAAAAAGTGAAAATTTGAGAATAATCTCTAGGTCTTTGAGTGAAAACCACACTGTGGCACTCTCTGACCCAAAAAAATAAAAATAAAGGACACATCCAGCGGTGAAAATCTCTCTGAGGCACTGAAGGATGAAGGATTCAATCTTCCTCATAGTGCAATACATCAGGAGAAATCAATGGTCCTAGCAGAGAAGTGTAATCCAGTCAACTTGGGAATAGAGGAACTACCACACATAACATTCTATGTAGAGTCACTTCTCACAGAAGAATAGGAACTTCTAGCTACATTCCTAAAAGAAAGAAAGAAAAACTTCGCATGGACCTATGTCGACATGCCTAGGCTTGATCCAGAGGTTATGGTTCACCACCTAGCTATATTTCTTGATGCAAATCCAGTGAGACAAAAGCTAAGAAAAATGCATCCCCAGCTAGCATTGTTGGTCAAAATGGAGTTGCAAAAGCTCCTAGATGTAGGGTTCATACGACCGATTGCTTATCTGGAGTGGGTCTCAAACCTTGTACCTATTTCAAAGCCCACTGGGGGCATCCACATCTACACAAATTTCAGAGATCTAAACAAAGTGTGTCCCAAGGATGACTTTCCACTTCCAAACATTGACATGATTGTGGATATGATAGCAGGACATGAGATTCTATCATTGATGGATAGTTTCTTAGGTTACAACTAGATCATGATAGCCAAATATGACCTACATAAAATGACCTTTACTTGCTTATGGGGGACATATTGTTGGAATATGATACCGTTCAGGTTGAAAAATGTAGGAGCTACCTATTAGAGGGTCATGACACTAATCTTTCATGACACGATCCACAAAAGTGTGGAAGATTCCATGGATGATATACTAACCAAATCAAATAAAAGACAAGATCACATAGCAGCATTGGGCTCATCTTTGATAGGTTAGTTGAATACACAGTTAGAATCAATCCAAAGAAGTGTGTCTTTGGAGTACAATCAGGAAATCCCCTTGGGTATATCGTGTTAATGAGAGGGATTGAAATAGATCCTACTAAGGTCAAGGAAATTCTCAAAATGGAGGCACCAAAAACATTGAAATAGCTAAGAGGCCTACAAGGAAGACTCCAGTCCATCCGCCAATTCATAATGCAACTAGCAGACAAGGCTGTCCCCTACTCTCATCTACTCCACAAGGGGGTAGCATACAAGTGGGACAAGAAGTGTGATCAGGCCTTCAACAAGATGGAGTAATTACTCACGCTGCTAGTCCTCATGCCACCAATTCTAGGAAAACCCTTGATCTTATACATATTAGCAACAATGGCAGCTTTTGGCGCTCTCTTGGCATAACATGATGAAAATGGGAAAGAGAGAGCTATCTATTATATCAATAGAACTATGGTGGGCCATGAAATGAACTATACATCCATTGAGAGAGCTTGTATAATAGTTTTATTTATAGCACAAAGTTTAGACATTACATGCTAGCCCATCAGATAAAGCTCATCGCAAAGATAGACCCCCTTAAGTACCTACTTTCTAAAGCAATGCTTACAGGGCAGACGAAAAAATGGGTTATGATCCTCATTGAACATGGCATTGAGTATGTGGAATGCAAGGCCATTAAGGGGAAGGAAATTGCAAATTAGTTGGTAGAGGCACTGATGTACTCAGAGAATCCACTTGTCTCAGAATTCCCCTGTTGGCCTCCTACAATGATTTAACAACTGAGCCCTTACAACTGTGATTCAGAGATTGGACATCTAAACTGAATAGCCATTTGACCATCATGAAGGTTCATTTAACTTGTCAACGTAGGGACGTTAACTTGAAATGGGTCAGCACGGTATGTGCACTAAGGATCCCAAGTAGCCATATTCATTCTACAACTAAGAAAAAATAATGTTGAAGGTAAATTGCTTAGAAGGAAATAACATAAGTATTGAACATCAACCAAAAACTATGCTAAGCTGAAATGCATGACATTAATTTGAAAATATAAGAAAACAAATAGGAAACTACCATGTCTGCTTTGGCTGCAGGAACAATCACATAATGGAATTCTAGTGGCTATAGGAACAGTCAATGCCAGATTCTTAACTAATTACAGAACATAAAGTAATAACTAAACTAAACTAAACTAAGGACAAAATGCTCACCAAGTGGGCCCCCTTGGATGAGTATCCTCTAAAACTAATGTAAACTCAGATGCACAGACTTATAACTTCATCTCATTTATTGGAAAACATGAGTACAATAGAGCAGTGTAACTATATTGCTGAAAACTAAGAATGCAAGTACATCATCAGATCGCACAACCTCATGAGAAGGAGCATCTGACTCTTATTTATAGGAAAAGAAGCAACTAACTAAGCAAGGCGGTCAACTCCACGAATTGGGAGGACGCCACTTTAGGGAAAGCAGAGAAAGTGGAGAGGCTGTTACACATGCATGGAATCTGGTCAGACGTGCTTGCCTCAACACAAATTTAGCACAACAGTAATGCCTATATTCACTCAACATCAATAAAGATCATTTACAAGGTGGTTACAACTTGGTTTGCATGATGAATCTCCCGTTGTTGACCTCTTTGAATGATTCCCTTCGTTGACCTTTGCATGACTAGTTTGTTAGCCGTTATGGTGAATGACCAATTGGCATAATCTTCTCAATCTAGCAGCCTTGAATCATATCTACATGGAAATATTAGTACACACAATAATCGCATATCTGTAACTACCTTAAAGAACATTCATTAATCCACATGTAGAATTAACATAGATAGTCCATATAACATGTCAATGTCATTAAAGATTTGCAGAGATAAAATTAGGCGCAATGCTTATGGTTTCGAGGAAATATCAATGTTCAAACATCAAGGTTCATTACAATTTTGACAAATGGATCTTAAATTCTACCAAAATTAAACCATAAACTAGACTCATCATCCCCCAACCTAAGGCTTGGCTAGTCCTCCAGTAGGGGAAGGATTGTTCTTCTACTTAGTCAAAGCCCTGAAATTTGTAACTTCCAATTGTCCCACATCAGTGGTTGTTGTGCATGAATGAGGATCCTAATAGAAACCTTTTTATTTGTCCAATCGGTTCCTTTTTTGTCTCTCTACAACAATATCATAGTTGTAAAACTTGTAATTTGGCACGGGCCACATCAGGATGGATGGCTAAAAAGTCAGTGGAAGCCAGAATCATCTTTTTGTCATCCCAATTTGTATATATTTGTCAATTCTTTTAAGTGTTGCAACATAGTTTTGTATAGAGTGGGGCTCAAATTGCTTTAGCTCATCAGTTAGGATGTTCCATCTTTGTGATAGGTATCTCTTCAAAGTTTCCTCTTTTTCTTTTGCCACCACCTCATATCCACTATAAACTGCTTCTATCTAAGGCATAATCCTATTACCATAGCTAGGTTTGAGAAGCATTTTGTGCCACTCCCTATAAATGCCCCCTGGATTTCCTGATTTAGCCCTGATGGGCAGAGAGATGCTAGATTCCAATTGCTTATAAGCCCCATATTGTTGTCCCCAACTGATCTCATTTTGTACCCAGGACATAAATTCCCTTAATTGGACATCCCCAACATATAACAATGGATTCCAATCATGGTTTTGAGTCACAACATAATTGTGCAAGTAAAATTCACACAACAAATTCTTCATCTCATGGGAAGCAATCCGATAAGCATTGACAAATTCAATAGGAGTCTCAATAGAAGGGTTCAAACCTGAGACAATCCTTTCCATCTTAAAAGAAAGATATTTCTCCTTCAAATGCAAATGCATAGACCCTTGGAGGGGCCCTACATTCTACTATCTTGGGTACCAAGGTTGTCACATCATCCACCTTCTTTAAAGTAGCAATTTCTACATCCTTGTCTGCAATCTCCTCATCTTTCTTTTGAATTTCCTTCTTTAGCCTACGTTTCTCTTTTTTCCATTCCTCTTCTCTTATTTGCATCTCTTTCCATAAATGCATAGCTACCATGTGCACTGAAAAAGAAGGGGGTTATGTATTCTTACCAACATTTTTCCTGGAATTGATGCTTGCTCTTCATATAGTATCAACTGTAGGGATTCGAGTTGTTCAGTCAAGTCCGGCTGCAGGGTCTCTTGTTCTTCTTTTTGCTCATGCTGCAGGATCTCTTGCTGCAAGAAATCCTGATTTTCCTCATACCCTTGATTCACAACTTGTTCTGCAATGTCAACAAGATCTGCTAGTGTTATGTTTGTTGCTTTCTCAAATATATCGTCTCTCTCGACATTCACCTGCCCCATTGGAGCTTGTGTGTCCCCCTGTGATATTTCTCTAGACTTAGGGATTTCCTGTGAAGGCATGTCAAAGGCTGACCCGACTGGTCTTGATTTCCTGGGAGGGCTTTCATGTTTTTCTTTGGCTACAGGATGAACAGTGTTAGCCTTCTGCTTCCTAGAGCTTGGAACTTCTTTTTTTGTCGGTTGTTGTTTAGCTTTTCCTTTTCTTATTTATGCTTCTCTCTTCTATGCCCTAGTTTTCATTAGGATTCCAAGTGGAACATCATCATCAAAATATGGAGAGGAAATTTCTTTGATTGAGTGCTCTGCCTTAGAAGAGCTAGTTTCTACGATTTGTTCTGCTGCAAGAGGGTTTGCACTAGGGCTTGCGCCAGAGGTTGAAGCACCAGGGGTGGCTTCAACCACACTCAATCTCCTACTAGACCTATGGGGTTGAGGTAAAACTCTAGGTTGCGAATGCTCTGGTCTAATTTGATCAATATTTATGAACTCTTTCCAAGTCATCTCAGATACATCATGCAAAGACTTCTTAACTAACAATTTAATCAAAATGGTAGGAAACATAATTGTCCCTACCTTTATGAGTCTTGGTTGCCATGATTGAAAGAAGGTGGTAAATCACGTCTAACACATTCATCCTCCTCTTGTGCCTCATGTGATTCAAGAGTTTAAAGTGCATGAAATGTAGATTTGACTGGCGTCCTTCACAGGTGATATATTTTATGATATGAACAACTATTTGCTTCCATGACTCAGGCAAAGAAGTTCTTTTTGCACCTTGTTTTTCCATGCTCAGTGGAGGGTCGCTAGGTTCTGTAAATTTGGCCCCAACCAACCTGACGTCTCTAGAAGAAGGGTAATTTTCACTGTCGGCAGACAACCTTGTAACCTCTACAATTCTTTCTTTAGTAGCCAATACTTCAAGCCCTTTTACCATGGCTTTTCCCTCAGACAATGTCTAGGAAAATTCTAATGCAATGTCTTCATTAAAACCATTCAGCTTCATGAAATAGTCTAACTAGCCATAGTTTCTAAACTTAGCTTGTGAAGGTGCATCCTATAGTAATACGTCATGAATCGTGGGTTCATTCCTGACTAACCCACCTCCCATTATCTGCAATCAACAATCACTCTACAAATTTTCCTTCCTACAATACTGCCAAATTTCCAACACCAATGTCGCTTGAATTTTCCTTTTCTATTTTACCTTTTGGCGACTTAAGATTATGACAAGACCAATAATGGCAGTAAATGAATAATAAAGGAAGGTTATGATGGAGAAAAATGGTGGTGACAGTTGGTGTCACCTCACACGTATGAGTTGTCATCTTACTCAAAATTCAAATTGGATCAATTTAAACTTGCTAACGTAGACCAGTATGGACTGACACGTGGGAAAAGTACTCACATCTTTCCCCCCAACCTAAATTTGAGCATGTTTCCTCACATGCAAGGTGGTAAGGATGATTTGACAAGGACAGGGAATAATGACATGCTATTGTTAACGTCCATATTAATTCACAATAATTAAATGAATGCAATAAAGACAATTAATAGATAGCAATTAATGCACACATACTTGGATTCATGGAAGATTCGTTACAAAGATTGTGGAGAAAGTATTGGTCGCCTTTTAAGAAATAAGTTGAGCAATTAATTAAAATGAGGTGGAATGAGGTGGAGTGGAATGAAGTGAAGTGATGGAAGAGAGAGAAAGGTGGAGATGGATGGGCGGATGGGTGGATGGGTGAAGAAGTGGATTCCCACAGTAGTGGAAGTATTTATTATGACGAGTACATACCTTAATTATTCAGAAGGAGGGACACTAGGTCCACTTCCCTCAGCTGCAGGAAGCTTGGGTGTTGCATGTTGAGTGAATTGTTGCAAGAACTCCTCTTTGGAAGTTGGCTTGTGATACAATTTGAGGCGTTGACCATTGACAAGCAACTTAAATCTGACTAGGTCAATAGTAGTGAGCTGAACAACACCATTGGGGTATACTTTAGCAACCTCATATGGTCCTAACCACCTTATCTGCAATTTTCCTGCATTATCCTGATATCTTGAATCATAGAGGAAGGCCCAATCTCCTGGTTGGAATTTCTTGTCCTTGATGAATTTATCATGCTACTTGATTCTCTGATTCTAGACTACCTCTGTGTGATGCAAGGCTACCCTCCTCATCTCATCCAAAGCATTCAACTATAGGATTCTTTCTTTTTGTACCTCTGAGATATCCATCTCCAAGTCTACTACAGTCCTAAGAGTCTTATGTTCAAATTTAATGGGCATCATAACTATCTTTCCATACAACAACTCAAATGGAGTGAAGCTTGTAATTGTTTTCTAGGTTGTCCTATAAGCCCAAACAACTTCTACCAACCTGTTTTCTCAATTCTTTTTATGAATAGCCACTTTTTTGGTTAGGATGGCTTTAATCTCTCTGTTAGGCACCTCAACTTGGCTATTGGTCTAGGTGTGATAAGGAGTAGACTTCCTGTGTCTTATGTTGTACTCATTGACCAGTGTTGCAACAAGGGTTGATGTGAATTGAGCCCCTTGATCAATCACTATCTCTCTTGGAACTCCATACCTTGTGAAAATCTCCTCATAAAGAAATTCAACAACCTTATTTTCTATTGCGTGCTTCATGGCCTTAACTTCTACCCACTTAGTTACATAATCAATGCAAACTAAGATATAAGACTTACCATTTGATGGAGGATTAATGAGTCCTACAAAATCTAGTCCCCATTTGTCAAATAGAGTGATTACTACTTGAGGGAAAAGTGGCATCTCATCAGATTTGGTTGGTCTTCCCAACCTTTGGCATCGATCACATTTTCTTGTATACCTTAATGCATCCTTGTGGAGTGTTGGCCAGTAATATCCTGTATTCAAAATCTTCATTATTGTCCTCTTGGCTGCAAAATGTCCTCCACATGGTTCATTGTGGCATGCATGCAAAATATCTTATGTCTCATCTTCTCTCACACATCTCCTCATGACATGGTCTAGTCCAATATAAAACAAACATCCATCAATCCATGAAAAGGAAAAAGATTTTTCAATGAGTAGCCTTCTCTCTTTTGGAGAGATGTGAGGAGGAACTCTCCCTGTGACCAAATAATTAACTATGTTAGCATACCAGGGTGTTTGCGCACTGATGGAAAATAGATGCTCATCAGGGAAAGAGTCATCTATGGCTTGATTATCTTCTGATGTAGTTAGCCTTGAAAGAAAATATGCAACAACATTGGCCTTCCCTAGTTTATCCACAATGGTTATGTCAAACTCCCGCATCAACAAGAACCATCTCACCAGCCTACCTATGATCAAGGGTTTATTCATGAGATATCTAATGGATGCATGATCGGTGTGCACAAAGATTTGATAGCATGTTATGTAGTGCTTGAATTTTTTCAGGGAATAGAACATTGCCAACATTTTTTTTTCTGTCATTGTATAGTTGAATTCAGCTCCTTGCAAGTTTTTGCTGACAGAATAAATGGAATTTTCAATAGCTCCTTCTTTTTGTCCTAAAAATGCTCCTATGGCATAGTCTGATGCATCTGTATGGATGTGAAAAGGAAGCTCCCAATTTGGTCCTTTGAGTATAGGAGCATGAGTCAAAGCTATCTTAAAATTAGAAAATGCTTTGTCACAGTCTTTTGTCCATTGAAATTCAACATCTTTGGTTAGAAGAGTATACAATGGTGCTACTATTTTGCTAAAATCCTTGATGAACTGCCTATAATAGCCTGCATGTTTTGAGAAACTCCTAACATCTTTTTGTTTTGTAGGTGTGGGAAGATTTGTGATCACCTCAATCTTTGCAGGGTCTACTTGAATTCCTTTGTGAGAGATGTAGTGTCCAAGAACTACACCTTCCTGCATCATCATGAAATACTTTTCACTATTTAGAGAGAAATTGTGATCTTCACATCTCTATAGGATTCTCTTGAGATTCTCCAATGCTTCATTGAAATCAACACCATAGGTGGTGAAATCATCCATATAAATTTTCATGCAATCATGAGAAATGTCCAAAAATATGCTAATGAGTGCCCTCTGAAAAGTTGTAGGTGCATTGCATAAGCCAAATGGAAGTACCAAGTAGGAATAGGTTCCCTATGGATAGGTAAAGGTAGTCTTCTCCTGGTCCTTAGGTGCAATTTGAATCTAGTTATAGCCACTAAAGCCATCTAGAAAAGAAAAGTATTGCTTTCCTGCAAGTGAGTCCAAAACTTAATCTACGAAGGGTAAAGGAAAGTGGTCCTTTTTGATGGCAGCATTAAGTTCCCTGTAATCAACAAAAACTCACTATTTCCCTCCTTTCTTGGGCACAATCACCAATGGAGACACCCATTGGCTATCTGAAATGGGGTAGATAAATCCTACATCTAGCAATTTCTACAGTTCTCCTTTTACAATTTCTCTTAGTGCATGGTTGATTCTTTTTTGTTGCTATCTAATTGGGGTGCAATCATCTCTAATATAAATTATGTGAGTGCAAAGCTCAGGGTCCAATCCCTTTATCTCATGATAGTCCCAAGAAAAGGCATGTTGGTGGGTCCTCAGTAAGTTTTCCAACAACAATTGTTGTTCTTCATTTAGTTTGTTGTAAATATTAAGATATTTTCCTTCTAACTCCTGTACTTGTGTAGTTAACTCTATCATAGTTGTTTCATTAACACATGGTACCTTAAGTTCATATGGCAGTAATGTATGGGACATACTTGTTGTTGCAGGAAGTCTAGCTGTAGGAAGAGTGGTTGCAGGAAGTGCATCTGTAAGAAGAATGACTACAGGAAGAGTAGGCAAAAGTGTCCCAACTGGAACAACAGAATGAGAAGATGATGCTTCCTCCACTTCATAATGATTCTGAATGATGTTATCCAATACTTCATCTTCATCTTGAAATTGCATGAAAGAGCTGCCAAACATCATAAGTTGTGGCACAAAATTAACCTCCTCGGCCTCTTCACCAACATGTGGCCATACAAGATTATCCTCATCATGGGATGGCTGAACAGGAGGATAGAGAGCATAGAGAGCAAGCTTTTTGGTGATTTTTCCAGTAGAAATGGTCATGTCTCTTGTCTTGCATCCAATATATGCATTTGTTGTTGCTAACCATGGCCTTCAAAGAATAATGGGATACCCACCTAATGTGGCTTTAGGAGAGAGAGTCATGAAATATGCTGGGTACTCCCATGAGTCTAGAATTACCACAAGATCCTCTACTATACCATCAGGCTTAATAGTAGAACTATCAGCAAGCTGCAAGACAATAGGAGTAGGTCTCATGCTTGTAACATTTAGTTGCTGTAGGATATCCTTAGTCATTACATTTATTGTTGCTCCCAAGTCAATCAGAGCATTTTTTATTTGGATCCCATTTATAACAACTCCTACCACAGGACTACCTGGGTCATTGTACTTTGGGACAGTCACTTTCCCAAGCATGATGTCAGCTAGTTGTTCCACCATATGAACCATAGCGGGGTCTTTCTTCTTTCTTCCTAGTTTCTTGAGGAATGCTTCCTTGATTGCCTTGCCATAGATTGGAACATCTTTTATGGCCTAAAATAGGGGTATCTGGACAAATATATGCTTCAGTTGATCTATAGTGTCAAAATTTGTGTCCTCCTTTCTTCCTTCTTAACAACTTCTAATCTGTGAGGAAATGGTGGTTCTTGTTCAGTCTGCCTGACTAGGACTGGTTCAAGATTTTTAGGTGCATTGGACTGAATGGGGGTATTCAGAGACTTCTCTTATTCCACAGGAAGCTCAATGATAATGGGTGTGGAAGGAGCTAGTATACTAGTTCCTAAATGCAAGTGGATGTCACTCACACTCATAACATATGCAGGGAATTGATTTGAATCAACAGAGTATATAGACTGCTGCTGTGGTTTGTTACTTGGATTGGGTGTGGGATGAGCTGGTAGCTAAGGAGGTTTAGGTGGATTTGAGCTTGAATTATCAGGAGGAGACATTATAGCAGGTTGTTGGGGATGAGAAGTTGGCTGCATGTAGCTATTTGGCTGGTTTGGCCATTGTTGTCCTCCCCTCCATTGATTTGTTTGCTGCCAATTTCCTAGGGGTGGCTATCAATTTCCTTGAAATTGCTGCCAATTCCCTTGAGGTTACTGCTATTGGGGTGGATAGTTTTGATGAATAGGATAGGTATTTGGAGGGTTACTCCAAGGTTGTGGTGGATATCCTCCATAGTTGGAGGGATATGGGGGTTGCCATTATTTACCAAATGAATAAGAATTGAAATATGGCCCAACAAAAAAGAGTGGTTTTGGTGGCATACCTTGTCTTGGAGCCCAAGGCCTCCTTTGTGCAACATAGTAGACTTGATCTTCAATTTGAATTGGCTTGACCTTGGGTGTAATCTACTTGCTTTCAATATTAGCTACCATCTTGCATCTGTAGTCATTCTTCTTTTGTCTACAATGGGGGAAATACTTTACCAATGTTGCCTTTGCCTCCTCTTATTTCTTCTTGGCCTGAAGTGTATCCAGCTGAGTAGCTAGATTGTTTATAATGTCTTGTTTAAAGTTTGTCAGCAAATGAGTAATCTCCATTCTTGAAACTCCACTGGTAGATGACTTACTCGTGGAAGATTGGTAAGCTCTCCCTTTCTTTGAAGCTACCCTAGAGTAGTTTGGGCATATTTTCTTGATATCCTCCCAAGGAACTTGGGAGATATCTCCTCCTCCCATCAGGTCCAAGACAATAGTGAAGCTGTCATTAATTCCTCTCAGGAAAAACAACTTTTGTGAGTCTTCATTGAGTGTATGGTGTGGATATTTTTGTAGGAAAAACATAAACCTTGCAATGTAATCCTCCAAGCTCTCATCCTCCTTCTGTTGCATCCTAAAAATGTTACATCCTCTCATGTCACTGCCCCTACAATAGTCCTTGTATTTCTAAAGTTATTTTTTCTTCATGTCATCCCATGTCTCCACGATATCTCTACCTAGGCTCATGAACCATCTTAATGCAACTTATTTCAGAGTGGTAGGAAATAGCTTAAGCCTATGGGCATTGGTGGTATAGTCATAACTCCTGCAAAGTATATCAAACTCGAACAAGAAGGTATCAAGATCTTCTGTGACAAGTCCATAAAACTTGGGAAGGACTGAAGCAGGGATATTTTTGAGGTTGTCTACTTTATTCTGATGAGCAATGGGGAAATGAAAAGTTGGTCGGTTAAGTCTGTTTCTATTTGCATCACCCGTGCCTACTTGATGTAGCTCCAAAACAAAGGGATTCTCAAGTTGATTTTGGTCTTTAGAGGAAACTTCAAAGCTATTCGGATTAGGAAATGCATCAACAAAGGGGTGTGGATCTTCTTCTTCTTCTTCTTCTTCTTCTTCTTCTTCTTCTCTTGGTAGGTTTCAATATTCAACTAGCTAGAATGGATCAGGATTGTTGGGAAGGAATCTCCCATAAGCATCTCTTCTCCTTCCTTTGTGCATGTGGTATCAACTCACTATCAACCAACTCACACAAAGAATTGGTAAAGAATAAAGGGGGTCATTACTTCTTATATGAGGGGTATACTAAGAACAACTTTCAGAAATACTACAACAAAAAAACTACTAATGACTCTAAATAACTCCCTAATTTGACACCATCCTCGACAACGGTGCCGAAAATGTTGGCCTCCTACGATGATTTAACAACTGATCCCTTATAGCTGTGATTCAGAGATTGGACATCTAAACTGAATAGCCATTGAATCATCATGAAGATGCATTTAACTTGTCAACCCAGGGATGTGAATTTGAAATGGGTTAGCATAGTATATGAACTGATGATCCCAAGTAGCCATATTCATTCTACAACTAAGAAAAACATAATGTTGAAGGTAAATTGCTTAGAAGGAAATAACATAAGTACTGAACATCAATCAACAACTATGCTAAGCTGAAATGCATGAGAGAAATGAAAATTTGAGCAAATAAATAGGAAACTACTCTGTCTGCTTTGGTTGCAAGAACAGTCACAAAATAGAATTCTAGTGGCTACAAGAACAGTCAATGCCAGATTCTTAACTAATTACAGAACATAAAGTAATAACTAAACTAAAATAAACTAAGGATGGAATGCTCACCAAGTGGGCCCCCTTGGATGAGTATCCTCTAAAACTAATGTAAACTCAGATGCACAAACTTATAACTTCATCTTGTTCATTGAAAAACATGAGTATAATAGAGTAGTGTAACTGTATTGCTGATAACTAAGAATGCAAGTACATCATCAGATCACACAACCTCCTGAGAAGGAGCATACGACTCTTATTTATAGGAAAAGAAGTGACTAAGTAAGGCGGTCAACTCCACAAACTGGGAGGATGCCACTTTAGGGAAAGTAGAGAAAGTGGAATGGCAGTTATGCATGCATGGAATCTGGTCAGACGTGCTTTCCTCAATGTAGATTTAGCACAATAGTAACACCTATATTTGCTCGACATCAATAAAGATCATTTACAAGGCGGTTGCAACTCAGTTTGCATGAGGAATCTCTTGTCGTTGACATCTTTGAATGATTCCCTTTGTTGAACTTTGTGTGACCACTTTGTTAGCTATTATGGTGAATGACCAGCTGGTAGAATCTTCTCAATCTAGTGGCCTCAAATCATATCTGCATGGCAATATTAGTGCGCACAATAATCTCATATCTATAACTATCTTAAAGAACATTCATTAATCCACATGTAGAATTAACACAGATAATCCATATAACATGTCAATGTCATTAAAAATTTGTAGAGATAAAATTAGGCCCAATGTTTATGGTTTCGAGGAAATATTAATATTCAAACATCAAGGTTCATGAAAATTGTGACAAATAGATCATAAATTCTACCAAAATTAAACCATAAACTAGACTCGTCATCCTTGACAAATCAATCTTCAACCTAAATGTAGCAGATCACTGGAAAATGTACTTTGATGGATCCTACATGCAATATGGGTTAGAAGCAGGGATCTTATTCATCACCCCACAAGGGGATTGCATACCAAAATCATACAAGTTGTCATCCCCTTGCAAAAATAACATTGCAAAATATGAAGCTCTTGTCATAGGGTTGAGAATTGCGGTGCAGTGGCAGATCATGACACTTAAGGTCTATGGGGATTCACAAATCATAATCAACCAGGTTAATAATGAGTATCAAACAAAGGATAAAAAACTAACCCCATACAAGAAATTGGTGGAAAGTCTCAAGGAGTCCTTCATTGATATCACATTTGAGCAGCTACCAAGAGCAAACAATAGAGCAGTGGATGCATTGGCTACAACTGGATCACTATTGGAAATCCCACATAATGTCCCAAAGTAAGAATTCCTCATAGAGCAGTTTCTTGTACCAACATTCAAGGTACCAGAGTCTGAATTTGTGTGCGAAATCATTGGTCCTGATGATCCCTGGTACCATGATATATACACTTACCTAAGAATAGGAGTCCTCCCCGCTGACATAACCCAAAACCTCAAAAGAGCCTTCGTCAAGAATTCATCCTGTTTTGTAATCATAGGAGATACCCTATACCATAGAAGCATTGAAGGGACCCTTTTACATTGCCTAAATGTTGAGGAGGCATTGACCGCCTTAACTGAGCTACACAACGACATTTGTGGTTCACATTTGAGCGGTATGAACTTGGCCAAAAAACTACTGAGAACTAGGTACTATTGGCCTACAATGGAAAGGGAAGCTCACAATTATGTCAGAAAGTGTTTGCAGTGTCAACAACATGGGGATCTCATCCATGCACCAACTCAAGAGCTCCACCCAATTGTTACACCTTGGCCCTTTTCACAGTGGGGGCTCGATCTTGTTGGAAAAATCACCCCCACCTCATCTAGTGGACATAAATTCATCATCACTACCACTTAGTACTTTACCAAGTGGGTAGAAGCCATCCCCATGACTTATATCACAGGAAAGCAGATATCAAAGTTCATCCTGAACTACTTAATTTGCTGCTATGGTGTCCCTCAAGCCATTATCTCAGATAATGGGACACCTTTCAAAAATTAGGATGTTCATGACCTATGCCAAAAGTTCAAAATCCAACATCACTTTTTTTCTCTGTACTATCCTTAAGGAAACGACCAAGCTAAGGCTACAAATAAGACCATCCTGAAAATCCTCAAGAAAATAGTTAATGACGCTAGTCGTGACTGGCATTTACAGCTGAATCCCGCCGTATGGGCCTACCGAACAAGTATTCACACACCAACTAGTGCCACCCCTTTCTCCTTGGTCTACGGATCAAAGGCCATCCTACCCATTGAGATCGTGCTCCCATCTTTGAGAATATCATTGTAGAATCTTATCACAGATGAAGAATATCGGGTGTCATGGTTAAACAAGCTGGAACTATTGGATGAGCAGTGCATGGATGCCTTAAACCATCTGCAAGTGTACCCGAACTGACTCAAGCGAAGTTATAACAAGAAGATCAGGAGTCAGACATTCCAAGTAGGAGAAATTTTGTTGAAGGAGAATCAGAAGAACGTCCCAAATCTAGACGAAAAGGGAAAGTTTGAGCCCAATTGGTTGGGACCCTTCATCATCACAACAAGCTACAAGTCAGGGGCATATCAGTTGTCAATGCCTGAGGGCGAGCTCCCGCAGGAGCCCATGAATAGCTCTCATCTCAAATATTTTTATGCCTAATCTTTCAAGGTATAAAACCAAAAATACAAAAAAATAAAAAAATAAAAAAATAAAAAAATAAAAAAAATCAGAAAAAGGATTAAAAATAGTAAAGAGAAAAAATTGTCCTAGAGTGAAAACCACTCCGGTGGCGCTTTGGGCAAGTACCTTGTTGAAAACTTGGTAAATAGGCACCTTGTGTAAAAAAATCCTTTCCATGCACCAAGATCTCCACGACTCATCCTGCATCATCCATCCATTACGCTTCTATCATCCATCGCATTCCATATCTCCATACATCACCCATCCGCGTCTGCATCATAGCTTGATCCTATGTTCGTGTCATGATCCCTCCTAGTACTACTCAACCCATTCTCAAGGTTAGTTTGTCTTGCCTGTATCATAGTAGTTTATTGCATCACGTTGGGGGAATGTTCTCATCAGATCAGATTTGTGTATATTCTTGAAGTCTTCGTAAAACAAAAAATCCACAAAAACATTCATAAAAATAGAAAATCCAAAAACATTCAAAACATATCAAAATCCAAAAATAGGTCAAGAAGTCAATCAAAAATTCAAAAATAGAGTCATCTCGCTAAACTATGGGTCTCTGAGCTCTGAACTTAGGCAAGGTTGATCTTTGATCATCCCTCGAGACACTTAGGTCAGTCCTTTAGGAGTCCGCCATAATAAACGGACAATCCATTTGTTCATATCTCATCAATAATCAAGTCTGTGTCAGTCAAACTATGTGGTCTTTGTGTGTATAATGTAGGCAAGGCTAATCTATTGATCAATCCCTAAGGCCCTTAGGATAGGTCTTTAGGTTAGTCTCTTGGTCAAAATCTCAGAAAACCCCAAAACATTTGAAAATTTGAAAATCAAAACATTTGTAAAATCTCGAAAATACCAAAAAAATAGCCTCAAAACATTTCAAAACATCAAAAACATCCAAATATTTGAAAAATCCATGTGTCCCATATCACTTTCACCCGCATTAAACATCACTCATAATAAATCATCATCATCCCCAACCTTCGGTGAAATAGTTGGAAACAAGTCTAGCAGGTTAAAAGTGAAAACTCAAACGTCAAAGTCGCAAGTCTAGGTTAGTAAGTAAACAAGTTAGTCAACTCTTGGTACTAATAGCCTATCATCCAATCAATCCCAAATCATCTGATACCATCATGTCCTAGGATGCATTCTTCCTACAATGGACATCAACATCAAGCATCACCGTAGTTTAGTCTTGGCTAGCGATATGAAGAACATTAGCTTGTTTGTTTACTTTATCTTTGTATTTTTGAATTATCTTATTTTGCGCTCATTCCAATGACCTCTCGATGATGTCTAAACAAAGGGATTTAGAGAGAAAGGAATGGGGCAACGATCATTATCTTTTTATCTGTTGTGCTTGTTGGATATTCTTGTAATATAACTTTGGTCATGTGTGCTTTGTTTGGTTTGTAGGGAGGGTGTTTTAGGTGTCTTGTTGAACATCTAGGAAGGCTTTCCTTACTATGTTTTGGTCTGAGATATTTGAAATATCTGAATTGCATTCTAAATAGGGTTTTGTATGCCAGGTGTGAACAAGAGTACTCCTATCTAATTGTCGAGTCAAAGTCCATCGCACTAGGTGCAACGCCATCCTTGTTCTTTATACCTTGATGCATTGTGCCTATGTATATTATCAAACATAAGGTAAATATCCCTTTTAAAATCTCAATTCCTGATAAGCAAGATCATCATCATCATTATCATCTCTAATAAGCTGGCTTGTTGGATTCTCTTATTTTCTTCTTCCTTCTTTCCATGCTAACATGGTATCATGACAGTTAATCAAAATAATCGCTAATGCATCCATCCTGCATCCACAAATCATCAACATACTGCATATCATATCATATAGGAAACATTGATCATCTCACATGCATTGCATTTCATCATTGCATAATATAGGTTGGCTATTCTAAGCATCTCACAAACCATACATTTGCATTCATCGTATAAACATAAAAGTAACATCACATATATATTATCATATCATTCATTTGCATCATCATATCATTCATTTTCATCATCACATAGGTGTCATAATAAAAGCATCATCACATCATATCATGTGCATCATCATGAAATCCATACATATTGGAAAAAGTACTAAAAAGGGAAAAAAAGAGCATCTCATACATCTTATGACCATAGCATATAACATCATCATCCTAATGCATCCATCCTGCATCCAAAAATCATCAACATACTGCATATCATATCATATAGGAAACATTGATCATCTCACATGCATTGCATTTCATCATTGCATAATATAGATTGGTTATTCTAAGCATCTCACAAACCATACATTTGCATTCATCATATAAACATAAAAGTAACATCACCTATATATTATCATATCATTCATTTGCATTATCATATCATTCATTTGCATCATCATATCATTCATTTTCATCATCACATAGGTGTCATAATAAAAGCACCATCACATCATATCATGTGCATCATCATGAAATCCATACATATTGAAAAAAGTACTAAAAAGGGAAAAAAAGAGCATCTCATACATCTTATGACCATAGCATATAACATCATCATCCATATAGATCTATTAGTCTAAGCATTTTAAATCATTTGCATATCATGACATATACACCCATTTGTATCCATACATGATAATCATAAAAAGCGCATAGAAAGATATTGAAAAAGAAATACATCCATCCATAAACATCTGCATAATCACTGCATCACATCGTAACATCATATAGAAACATATATCACATTACATCACATAATATAGAATCATACATGCATCACATAAGATAGAGTCATTGCATCACATATAGAACACTGCATATAGAAAATTAAATACATCCATCCATCATGCATAAATGGGACACATCATATCATATGTCATAAAAAATAATATACAATTCTCATGGTACAAAGTATCAGGATCAAATGCGTGTGTATCAATCAATATAATACAAATGCCCATGGGGCTATAAAAAACAAAGCCCATGGATAAAAAAAAATGTTGTCTCTGATAAAAAATATGCGGCTAGTCCTGATGGCTGCTCCCCCCACTCGGCGGATCCCGCCTCTGCCCTGTCTACTGTGAAAAGACTGGTGCTCGAGCTGCTCAGGGTACTGCCTAATGATAGTGAACTTTGTAGTACTTCACCTCTCTGGCTGTGTCCTAGTACATGCGTGTCAGGACTGTCCTACCCTATGTGCTCTCAAGCTTTTGGCGTCGACCGGTCTCTTGTGCCAGTTGTAGCTCGGTGGCCTGTCCCTACTATATGGCTTGATCCCACTCTACTTTTGATTGATCTCTCTCAGCTGCAAATGTGGAAACTTGTGCATGTAGCTGTTGGATCAGTGTGTCCCTTTGGTCTGTCTGAGGTGGTGGCGGTGGTGGTGGCTACTATTGATGGTCCCTCAGTGCATCTCTCTGCAGATCCCCATCTCTCTATTGCCTGTCTCCATCCCTTTGCTGGTGACCATGCGCCTAATCTCTTTGTCCTCGCTGGTCAAGAGGTGGTCCACCTCCTCCTTTGCCCCTATCTCCATCCTCGTCTCCGTCTCCTTTGCCCCCTTTCCCTCGCCTCCACCCTACCGATCAGCCTCTGGGTCTCCATCGTGGTAGAGCTGCCCCTAGCACTGTCAATCTAATCAGTGGACGAAACCAATCTCAATATGCTTGTGTGGTCCTTGGGTTCACTGGCCCCTGATCATATGGCCATGGCTTAGCCACCAGCTGCCTAAAACTGTCCATTACCTCATTTGCTGGGATTGTTCAACCCCATGTAGTCTCCCTCATAGTACGTGCAAATATGGCCACGTACTAGTCATTGACATTGAAAAATTTAGTGGCAAATCTTCACTAATTGGCAAATTCTAGGAACTGACCAAGTCAAAATTTGCAAATTTCTCACACCTAACAGGATGTCCAAATCACTTGGATTTTACAAACTATAGGTCCAATGCATGTCCATTCGCCAATGACTTTTTTTATGAGGCATATTTAAGCAACAAATTCGCCATTGTCAAACTATGCATTTCAATTGGACCGACTAATATTTTTTCCTAGAATCTCGAAAGCATTTAACAAAACACCCACATATTCGCCAGTACTATTAAAACAACATTGTATCAGGACCCATTTCGCCAATTAAAATTTACAAATAGTTGCTTGTGAAGACCCATTTCAACAAATAAAATTTATAAATAGTTGCTTATGAGGACCTATTTCGCCAATAACATTAAAAAATAAATACATTTGAGGACACATTTCGCCTTGAAAATTACAACGTATCATTGTATAAGCACGCGAGATTCGCCAAATTTTTAATATACCATTTAAAAATCCCGTGGAATTCGCCAAATATGGAATCATGGATTGATATAAATACAATCGAAAGTGTCATTTATTATTACACATTTTGTTCATTTTTGAGGTTCTACTTCTCGATTCGGAAGTCAGCGAAAGCCGAAAATGTAGACTTAAAGGTGAGTGATCATTTCTTCATAGTGTTATTAGTTATAATAATAAGTTTTCTTTATCTCTTTTCCATTCTTGCTTCAGTCTTAAAGATGATATTGAGTAGGGAATGGGATCTATATTATTATTCTTTGTCCTTAAACAAGAAGACATTTTTTTCTAGTTTTTATTCGAAGTGAGAGATGAATATGTCGAGTGAATTAGAGATCAATATGGCAAGCGACTCGAGCAGCAAGGGTAAGGCTCCTACTGCTCCTCAAGGTGGTGAAGATATTCCTATTGCTCCTCAGACTCCTATTGCTCCTCAGGGTGGTAAGGCTCTTGCTGCTCCTCAAACTCCTGTTGCTCCTCAGGTTGCTGAAGAGATTGGGAGGCCATCAAAATGCCAAAAACGTAGACATACCATACAGTCTTACTTTTGAATTGCCAAAACTTTTGATCCATCAGGTCAAGATGGAGCTACATCATCAACTCTTCCACCAAATATTGGTAGCTTTCACAATACCTCACTGCCACCGAAAGGTCAAGTTGAGATTGTCATTGATTTAAATAAAAAAGTATCAAATCAGGATGGCAATACCACAGATGTTCCAAGGGATACGTTGGGCCTAGTTAGCCAGATTGAGATAATTGACTTGGATGAGTATGATGATGTTGGTAGCAAGAAAAGAGGAAGCAAATAAAAAATGGGGCGCGAGTGGGAAATGACAAGGAATTTTCAACTTGCTTGGTTGTCAAAGTACCCATTCATGGTACCAGTGGGGATTGACAATACAAACGATATTGAAAAGGCAACATTGGCCAAATGTACAATTTGTAGTTGGAAATGTGGAAGATCCAAGATGTTGTAGCTAAATATTGACACTATAAAAAAGCATATCAGTAAATTTTATGAAAAACAAATCATAGATGGAAAGAAACAATCAGTTGTACGATGGAAATCAAAGGAAGAATGTCTTCATGTTAGGTATGCTACAGATTATGAAGAGCATGAAAAAAGAATGTCAAACATTACTGCATGTAAAGGTACACTTGAGGCTCAATTTGGAAAAGCAATGGAAGCATCAAATATGTCAAAAACTATTCAAATGAGTGTTGTTTTTCATATTTTGTCTAGAGGGCATCCTATGACAGCCTACCCAAAATATTTTGGTTTATTATCTTTTTTGAATGCTCTTCATTATCCCTTCTCACATTGGTCAATAAATGCTAGATGGGAATGGGAAAACTGTCTTGCTGTAGTTGAAAAGGAAGATTTAAAGGAGAAAGTAAAAGAGTCAAATTTCATTGCATTATCTTTAGATGAAGTTATCGCGGTAGACAATACTTCTTGGGTTTGTATGCATTTGTATACTGTAGAACAACATGTTCGCCAAGCTCATCTTCTCCGTGTTCATAAATTGAAGGACAATTCAACATCGCAAAATATATTTGAACTAGTCAAGAAATCTTTGAATGAAATTGCAGGTATGGATGAGTTGACAATTGCCAAAAAGTTTGTGTGTAGGAGTTGATGGAGCTATAGTGATGCAAGGTCAAAGGGCTAGTGTTTGCACAAAGTTACAAACTACTTGTGCACCATACATGCTTGGAATTCACTGCATGTCCCACATAATGAATATAGTATTCAAAATTGTAAGCAAGTTTCCTACAGTATCAAAAGTTGAAAATCTAGTCTGTGAGATCCTCGCATACTTCTGCCGAAGTCCCAAACGTTTTGTAGAATTTCAAAATTTTATTAAGGGAATAACATTAGGAAATAAGATTCTCAAAGATGTCGATACCAGATGGATCTCCCTACATGGACCAATGCAATGAGTTCTTTCAGAATATGAATCCTTGATTGGAGTGATGTACGAGCATTGCAACACACTAGACAAATCTCTTGACCTCTTACATAGGTCAAGCGATATAGTGACACTCTTGACTTTAGCTAGTCTTATCCCCATGTTGGATGAGATGAACAATCTTGTGAATAAATCCCAAAACAAGAACTATGTATATTAATGAATATGCCAATCTATGTAAACATACATGCTTGGCCCTCGATCATCTATATCTAGATCTAACACAAGATGGCCCAAATTATTTCATGTGGTGAAAAATTAATGATTTGAATAATCTTGATAATTATTTACAGTTTAATGCAAGTAGAAACTTATGTATCTGTGTATGTGCATATGAGATACCAATGTACCATTGTAAGATAGCTAGGCGCTCTAGTAGAGAAGTAGCTATTAAGGAGGAAGATTTTAAAGGCATTGTTAAATCTGTTGGTGATAATTTGAAGGAAATTGAAAAATATCTTTCCTCAGAGATACGTGAAAGATTCCCTTGGCATGAAATACTTGAAGCCATGGGTATTGTGTATCCTCAATTTTGGGAAAATCGAGAGAACCCAAAATATTTTCATGATTGAGTAAAAATCTTGATCGAACAATTTTTGAAAAGTGTAACATACGATGAACATAAAATAGAAGGAATTTTAAATGAAGCTAATCTTAGAAAAAATATGGGAGATTTTCAATAGCTATGAGGGACTAGTATAAATCCATGGGAAAGGAGTTCTTTGAATCGGGATCAATAAAAAAGGTTTGAACAAACTTAGGTCACAATGAAATATTGCGTGGTTCGATATCAGAATATTTCAAACTTGTTGATTTATGTCAAACAATGATATTGGGGTCGATGGAGGATGAGAGAGTTTTCAGTACATTGAGGTTTTTGAAATCAAAGTTAAGAAACAAACTAGACAAGAATTTGGAAAATTGCTTGAGGTTGAAAGGAACTGTGTATAATGTCTTTAATTTTCCTTTTGAAAGGGCACTCGCAATTTGGAGGTCCACATGTGAAAGAAGAAGGACCGGGTTGTGCAACACTCAAATTCCAAATGCTGGTACTAGTGGCAGTGGTAGTGCGACTGGGACAGATGAAATTGACATAAATCACACAATGAATGTTGAATTTGAGACACAGGCAGAAGAAAATGAAGAGTAGTCTTGGAATCAAATTCAAGACGACTCTTTTACTTTATCTGATGATGAACGCTAGTTTGAGGACCTTGACTCCATTTGGGAAATGGAAGAGAATTAGCAGCTTTTAGGTATTTATACTGCACTTCACGGATTAGTTTCCATTGTTCCATACTGTAGTTGATGATATTTTATATTGTATTCAATGAAATTGTGAATCACTTCACTTCATGATATTTTATTTTATATTGCACTTCATGAATCATATTCCAAAGTCAAACTGTAGTTGATGATATTTTATGTTGTATTCCATGAAATTGTGATATTTTATATTTTATATTAGTCCATACATAGCATTCAATGAGGTTTCAAATGACAGCACCTTTGAAAGGCAAGATAAGTCCATAATGTCGCGTAGTCACTGAAACTTGGAACCTTAGAACCAAAGTTTTAAGTTTTAAAGTTTTTGAAACCTCCGACCCACCGACTAGAAAGATGACCAACAAAGACTTGCAACTCAACAAAGTGAACCATCAACCAAGTCAGGGAATCGAGAAGTTATGAAAATTTAGAACTCTATGACAAGGTTATAAAACTCTGAGGACTAGCGACTAAGCTTGTTTTGCTCCCTTGTTTTGAGCATATCGTCTCTCCAGCTGTAACATTTTACATGAATTATTAATGAAATATGATCAATGATCTTTCATTAATCTTCTTTGTCATTAATATTATGCAATATGCATTGATGTATGTTTTAATTCTAGCTTTGGTTTAATGAACCAGTTAAGTACCTTGATTAAAGCATGAATTCATATAAATTTTTAGTGGATCTACTAAGTAGTCATGGAGATTGAGTATTGATGTGTGAACTATAATACAATTTCACTAAGATTATGGATGCCTGGAATTAAAATCACCTTATAGTTCATATTTTAATTGTGTTAAAAGTAAAACTTGAGCATGTACTCAGTGATTCATCACTCAACTCAATGCTTATTAGATTAAAACATATTAACAATAGTATTAGTAGCATATACAACAATGAACATCAACAATCATTTAAAGTGTATCTAGAAGTTGAAACCACTACCAAACTTTTTCTTCAAATGATATAATAAATAATATAGATAATTGAACATCAACACATTATTAATGTTTGAATTTGAGCTTTTAAATTGATTATGACATGAAGGAATACATAGAGGCATTGGAAATGCAAAATCTTGCTGAAAGACAACTCTGCATAGAGCTGAGTTAGAACTCGGAAACTCATATTATCAAAAATTAAATCATTGCATCACCTTTTCTAGAAAATTCCACTCTTTAGGTGTTGGAATTGTCATTTGTTCTAACTAATTTTGTTTGACTTGAAGATTTGTTAACAATTCATGATTCAAATTGGAACTTGTCTTGGATTCTTCAGTCAATTTTGCATTCAGGGTTAGTAATGGTTTGATGGAATCCAAATAGGTCACTACATCTAGGTTCTAAGGAAACTGGTCCAAATCAATCTTCCTTGCATCCTCCGTCTTTTTTTCTTTCTAAAATCATTCTTTCCAACGAATCGCTCATTTGTGTCAAAAGCCTCTGAAAAACCAAGCTCTGTGAAGTTCCTTATCTTTCCATCCACCTTCTTCATATTGTTTGCAACCAAATGCAAATATTCCTTTGTTTCATGCATTCTCAAACACTTTTCAATGACAAATGATGTCATTGATGTAGCAATCCGATTAGTAATCCCTTTTGATTTCAAAACATTGTCACTGGCTTTGTAGACTATTTGTTGGATTTCATTTGCTGATTTCTCTAATGCCAACACATTTTTGTTGTCCATTAAATATTTGTTGAGCTTATTATGATGTTGTCTGATAGAATCAATCAATTGAAATACGTCACACAAATGATCAATCCCCTGCATTATTTCATCCCAAATCTTTTGTTTCATATGCCTCATTGTTTCTCTACAAAATGCAGATAACTTATTTTACAAGACTTAATTTCATTTTTTGCTTCCATCAGCTTTGCCTCCAATCTTTCATTTATTTTTCTCTCCTCCAATTTTTGTTCCCATTGTGCATTTCCATTTGCAATGCTTAGTATTAATTTTTCTGAAGTGGATTTTTCCTCATCATATTTCTTGTTTCTCTTATCTAGCCTTTGCTTCTTCATTCACTGCAGTCTCATTTTGTTTATCCTCTTTGCTTGTTGATGTAGAGGCAGATTTTTTAATTCTTTTTTCTAATTCATTGCTCTTGTTATCTGTTGCTTTCCTCTTTTCTTTCTCATTTTCTAGGTTTTCCTGTAACTTTTCAATTTGAGTCTACAACCTTTTTTTCTCTCTATCTTGCTTTAGCAGTGATGTGTACACCAATTCATTGTTCTTCTTTGATACATTAATTTTGTCAGTATTTCTAAGTCCAGAAAAATCCAATTGAAAATTGTTCACCTCGAATTCAGATGGAGCCATCTAATTTGCTGGTTTGTTTTGAACTGTGGGAACAAGAATTGTGTACTTATTTACTTGTGTCAAATGTGGGTAATACCATGGTTATTGTAGGCTCTGAAGTTAGAGCAAACACACTCTCCATCAGTTGCTTCTTTTCTTTGTTATTCAATTCTGATTTCTTTTTAAACTCTTCAATGTAATCAAAACCTGAGGATGTAAGAACAATGGAATGCTTGAATGGTGAAGGAATAGGAGTACTTGTAGTTGCTAATGATGTCGCAACCAGACTAACTAGCATTGGGGGAGTGCCTGGAAATAGCTCCTTTGTGTTGGATCCACTGGTAGTGTGACTTGGAGTTGCACCTGTTAAAATCCTTTGCCTCTTTTGTATGCCTTAATCACCTGGTGTTTCTATGGTATATTGTGTTGTTGTCCTCTTGTGTGTAATTTGCTGTTATAGCACATGTTGAACACTAGTAGTACTACTACCCATACCATCGCCACCAGAGGTAGTGCCAGTTGTAATAAGCCCTCCACCATGGGCATGTCCTAGTTGTGATTGTGTCTGACCATGAGGATGAGGATTTGAAGCTCTAACAAATTGACCTGTATGCGCTAGGTCTAATTTTTCACCTCCAACCCCAAGGTTAGATTTATCAACTGGTTTTCTATGCTCTATCTGTTACCATCCAAGGGCCTTGTCTTTGGAACCTCAAAGGACCACCTTCATAACCCATTTTTTTAGCTATGGATGCTCCTATAGTAAATGCTTCTTTTGTGGCCTCACTTAAACCAAGTTTGAAATTGACATGGCTTTCTTCTTCCCTATCATCATTAGATTCATCATCACTTTCTTCATCTTCGTTCATCACGGATCTGGATGCTCTATATTCCATAATTTTCTAAACTCAAGATCTTCTTCATTATCTCCATACTCTGCAAGAGCTCTCAGATCACCTAGCTCCTTCCTCATAGACCAAAAGGTAGTAGTTTTTTATCGTGACCAATTTTTTTCTGTAACTTCCTTCTCTAGAGAATCTGGAATTTTTACTCTACTAGATGGTTTATGAATTTTTTCATAAAATTTTTTGTACCTCCTAATTGTCTTTCGATGCAATACCATAATTTCTGCTAACAATTGTTCAAAAGAAATACCATTCTTAGCAACACTTTTCTCCATTGCTACTTTGACCTCATCCCAAGAATTCTTGTTTCTCAAGTTTTCAAGCAAGGGTTTACTTTGATGTTGAATTCTACTTCCAACATTCTTATTGAGCACAATCATTGATTTAATGGTGTCACATGGATCATACTGCCAGTGATAGATAACATCAAAATAAAATAAAATAAAAATATCGTGTGCCACACTAAATGCTTTTCTCTAGAATGTGATCCCTCCACATGAAAAAGGTAAAGAAGGAAATAAGGTCTTCTTCCCCTAACCGCTAAAGTGTCTTTCATCAGTACTCTGCATCTGCCTTACATATTCCAAAGCAAAAACCCTTTTTGTCACATGTATTGGAAGTTTGTATGGCTGTACTTCCGATCCATAAAATCTTAGCACAGTATATTCTTCCATTAAGTACCAATCAACCAATTGTATTTCTTTTTCTAGCTTAATACAGTTTCTACATGACAGGCAAACTAGGCATTGGAGCATTTGTAATTGCTTGGTGCAATGGAACCAAAAAGTAGTCTACAAAATGACTGTAGTTCCTTTGAGAATCATGCATCCTTATCATAGTGGTCCATTCATATATTGAAGCCATTTTCTTTTCCTCAACATTACTATAGGGCTAAATTTGAAGCTTATTGGTTTGAAACATTCCTCTAAATTTGAATAGAAAAAGATACCAAAAGTAGGTTGTGAACCTAAATGTCTTGGTGGAATCTCCTTTAATCATTAAAAATTATTTTTGAATGGATTCTACAATGTGCCCAATAAAATTATATTTGACATGCAGAACATGATAATGGATATTATATACCATTTCAAGGAGGCTTGCACCCACTTCCAAATTGCTATCCAGTCTGAGGCAAAATGCTAGCATGGAAATAGTATCCTGAACCCATGGTTTAAAAATATCCAAATCATAAGGAGGCTTATGATCACCTTTCAATTTGTTTCTATCTTGAACTATTCTATTTAAGAAATAATTTTTCTCCATTTCATCCACTACTTCATAATCACTAGCAAGCTTTTCTAGGTCAATGTGGACATTTCCAAATTCTTTGGTTGTAAACCCCAAGGCCAACACTTTTCCAAGTTCTTCTACATTAATGGATAGCAATTCTTATTTTATATCTTTATTAACAATTGATCTTTTGTTATCATCATAATTTAGGGCACATACCGTGATAAATTCTAGGCAAGGGAAAACCTCATGTAACATCATGCGCCCTAATCCAGTTACCCACAGTGCAATGATACTATTAACTTGCATTTGCTTTGTAGCCTTATTCTCAGATGAAAATCTAAGTTCTGAGGTATGCCTACCATAGGCTTCACGATCATAAATATCATGGTATTCATCAGTGAAACCTATGGTTTTAATCAATTTTGCATAATATATTTTTTTATCTGACATTGCTCTAGTGGTACTGGTGGTAGAGATGCTGATACAATCAACAATTTGAAATTTGTGAATTCCCCATTAGTCCTTAATTTTTCTTAATTCTTAATCCTCTTAACCCTAAACCTAAACTTCAAAGTTTGACAAAATAAGATTTTAAGAAACATCAAGCGATGAAACGCAACCACAAGAATTCTTTAACTTACCCAGATTTTGAATTTTGATTCTTGAAGTTGAAACTGGGTTGAAACTTGAAATTGTGTTACTGGAATGGCTTTGTTGGAAGTGGAACTGTGGAACCTAGAACAGGGTGGTGCATTACAATGAGCAAATTGAAGACTGAAATCTCCCAGTGTGCTGACCCTCTAACTTCAAAATAAAATCACTTAGCAATTGAAAGTGTTGTTTTTTTTAATATTAAAGTGAATGACACTGAAACTTCTACTCGTTACTTATGGACTACACATTACACAATTAGGTAGTACATGGTTGACAACATTTAAAAAAATCCATTAATGATTTACTCTTGCATTGATAGCAAATTCTAAACTGTTGATCTTTGTTAATCTAACGGTTATAGGGTGATTCCAGAGGTTTAAGTTCAGAAGCCTAGCGATTTGTGCATTTCATTCGGGAATGCAACTACAACCATACATCAAATGTTCATCAAATGATTGAGTAATTTATGATATAAATAATAAACATAAAACATGTGTTTTAAATTTGCTTTAAACTTTAATGCACTAGGATTGACATCAAGGCCAAGGGGCCAGAAATTTAACGTTGCAAATGCCTTAATAAATGAATTACTATGTCACATTAATAGCACATCACATAGCCATTAATAGCACTTAACTTGCAAAGGAATTAATAAAATGAATTACAATGTCACATTAATAGCACAAACCTTTATTTTATTACAACTAAATTATAATGTCATATTATTACATAGTACAAATACAAATGTAGGCGTAAGTGCCAAGCTTCTGCTGGACCGTTGGTGAAAACATAAATATAATACATGTTTCTCTAAAAATAAATGGAACTTGTCGGGTCAACCATGAGCTCTAAAAATAAAAACATGGGACTCGCCGGGTCAACCATGGGCTCTGAAAATAAATGCATGGGAAAGGGGGCCCAATCAAACTAGGGAAATGGGAGTTGTGAAGATACAAAATGTACTTAGCCCCTTTCAGAACCAGACTCATGCAGAAGATGAGGGGTTGCAAAATTGCTCCCATGCAAAAGATGAGAACTGAAAATAAATGCATGGTGCTTGCCTGGTAGGCCATGGTGTCTTAAAATAAATGCAAGAGACTCTCCTCGCCAACCATGTAGATGATGAGGGGTCGTAAAACTACTCCCATGTAAAAGATGAGCACTGAAAATAAATGCATGGGAATTGCTTGGGCAACCATGTAGATGATGAGGGGTAGTAAAACCACTCCCATCTTCTACTTGTAGCTTCCATGCACTAGGATAGCACTTATCTCCATTAGAACTCCTCATCTTGGTTCAAAACCTGTCTGAGAAGTTAGGTGAACCAAATCAACTTCTTTCCAATTCCACCCATTCTAAACTTGAAGGAAATTGGTCTTTTACTCTGTAACTACATAATTGGAGGCAGGATAATTTAGAGCATCTCCAATAATACTGTATCATCTTCTTCTTGAATCCTTATTAAGTTATTAACCCTACAAAATGAAACCCTTATGACAATTCAACAAATGATTTTAGTTGTGCTCACTATCCTTATTTATGGGCCAAAATTGCCACTACCAGCCTAGTCCCTTGTACACCTCACATGTGTCATGTGTGAGGTTGTGTATAGTTACTACTGACTACTAATAATTATGATTCACGCAAACCAAAAATCCAACTTAATTGGTACCTCAAGCTGGCTACATGCAAACATTACCTCAAGCTGTCAATTGTCAAAATTGGTAGTGTCACACAAGTTGTCGATTGTCAAAATCACTGGATTATTGACATCATCATCTATGATTCTATAGTACATCATGTAGTTTTCAATATAAAACTATCCAATCAATCACTCTGGCTATTCATATGGCATTAATCCGTGCCGCAGCCCAGTACCATAGCCAAATTGAGAATTTCAATAGAATAAATGAAAGGTAGAGTACTTCGACACATTGAAAAGAGATAATTAAATGTCTTGTTTTACCTTAATTATTATCAATGTCCACTAATAAGTCACAATAAATTTCACTAACTTATGATCAGAACTATATGTTGATAATTACTATTAGTTTTAAAAGCCACATTTATCATTTTTATATTGATCAAAGCAAAATGGATTTACAAGAATGGAGCCACGAAAAGCATTTTAATTTAAGTAGCTATTGCTAAAGACTAAAGTACATAGTACATAACTAGTGTGGCCAAAAAGCCATTAACGGTGACAAAAAACTAGTCACAAAGTACATATTACAAGAACTGTTACACTGTACAATAAAATATAGACACATGCCATGCCACACAATTCATTACTAATTTTTTTTGTAACACTAGTTGAGGCCATCAATCGGTTGTTTGAGTAGAATGTGAATTAAATTTAACAAACTAACAACAGAGAAGAAAAGCGAATCACCCAAAACCTTCCTCCAAAACTCCAGACTCTTTAATGATTCAATTTTCGTATCACATAGCAGACCCCATCTCATATTAACTAGGGCAAGATCCTACGTTGTAGAAGCATGCAATTCCACTTTCTTGAAGATTCCACCAACAGGTGCTAACCCACTTTCAAAACTGTAATGCTCCAACACCAACTCCAATGAAGAAATAGAGTAAATGAAAGGCTGCAAATAACATATTTCCAACATCTTCACCAAATATTTATTGAGAAAAATGTCCATGCAATTGGACAAGAAAGCCAAAGCTACCTCAGAATATAGAGCACGAGGGTTTTTTTGAAGCCATTCCCTACCCACAATTATTCTTATAGCATTCTCAACCTGCACACAAGGAATTGTAAAAACCATACCCAACTTTCATTTGTCATATGCATCATCCCTTCTTTTCTCCCCAAAAAAATTGGGTAGCATGACACTCCATGAAGACTCCATAATATCTGAGTTAAATTGAGAATAGAGAAGAAATAAATCAAAGCCAAATATATTATAAATGATATGAAGAACATCAAGTTGGTGAAGTATATATAGAAGTTAGCACAAACACAATTAGTATGACATCACACTTACATTTTTAAATTCACCACTATCATTGATGCAACAATTAAAATTTATTTGAACACTTGAATCCTTATAAACAAGTGCTTAAAAGGTATGCCCACGACAAATGACAAGATGGCTACATAGTGCACATGCAAATAAACTATAAAGTTATTTTTAAAATGGGGACATCGCTAGGTTGATGAGTCTCGAACCTCAAAATTAAAGAGTTAAGATTTAAGGCTTTGTCATAAAATATTTTGGTCTGACTTAGGCAATATTAAATGGTAAACAAGAGCATGATGACCGAAATACCTAAAATTAATAAAATCTCAACCATTGATTTTTTAAAATCTAACAGTTCTAGTGTTATTTTGAAAGTTTCAGTTCACAAGTCTAGTGCTTCAAGGATTTACTTTTGGAATGCATCTATAGCCATCCATCGAAAATTAATCAAACGATCCCTCTTTTAGAACAAGCTTTATGCATGTGCATAATTTAAAATGGGGACATCTCTAGGTTGACAAGACTCGACTCTCAGGATTAAAGATTTAAGATTTAAGGATTTGTCATAAAATATTTTGGTCTGAATTAGGCAATATTAAATGGTAAACAAGGTTACAAGAGCATGATGACTAATAGACCTAAATAATTAATAAAATCTTAACCATTGATTTCTAAAAATCTAACGGTTCTAGTGTTATTCCAGAGGTTTCAGTTTGCAAGTCTAGTACTTCAAGGATTTACTTTCGGAATGCAACTATAGCCGCCCATCAAAAATTCATCGAACGGTCCTTCTTTTAAAACAAATTTTATGCATGTGCGTAATTTAAAATGGGGACATCGCTAGGTTGATGAGACTCAACCCTCAGGATTAAAGAGTTAAGATTTAAGGCTTTGTCATAAAATATTTTAGTCCGACTTAGGCAATATTAAACAATAAACAAGAGCACGATGACTGACAACCTAAATAATTAATAAAATCTCAACCATTGATTTCTGAAAATTTAACGGTTCTAGTGTAATTCCAGAGGTTTCAATTCACAAATTTAGTGCTTGAGAGATATACTTCCGCAATGCAACTACAACTGTCCATCAAAAATTGATCGAACGATCGTGGTCCATAATGTTGTGTGGTTGCTGAAATTTGGAACCTTAGAACAAAAATCTAAAGTTTTGAAGTTTTCAAAACCTCTGACCCACCGACTACAAAGATGACCAAGAAAGACTTGCAACTAAGGTTAGGAAAAGCACCAAAACCTCAACTTTGGTGAATTAAGATAGGAAAGGTGGCAAGAATGGTGCATTTATGAAGTGAAGATCATGGGAAGATTTTAGAAAGTGGACATGACTAGAGGATCGATGAGTAATTAAGATCGATACGTGCAGAGTTTGGAAAATTATTACTTCGACCGATTAGCAAAGTTAATAATAGAGTTCGGCATGGAGAAGAGCACACAAAAAGTCCGAAGAGTGGTGGTGGTAGTAATGTAACTACAACAATTTTCAAATGGAGGCCAACTTCACTCTACGTTCGAGGAGGCAACTAAACCCATTTTATGGTGAAGCTTCTGACAAAAGATTAATGGGTATGTTTTTATTCACTGATGGGAGGTTGGTACAAAGTGTGCAGATGATTTTGGGGAAATCCTTCAGAAATATGAGACATAGATACAAGACAAACATGAATGCATACTCCTTGATTATAGCATGGGGTTTGGACTAGGGGGAATCGACAAGCACAATGAGAGAAGTGATGGAGATGATTGTGCATAGAGATTTCTTGGAAGGATTATAAAAAATACTTGAATGGGCAGTTCCAGGTGAAGGTTTCGACATCCAGGAAGGATTTGAAAATGTGGAACTAGAAGGGGTAGAAGGATGCATCCCTTTCATCCATTGGCCGAAGGATGAGATTAAAAATCGATGTAGGGAAGAAGCAAGGTTAGGCTAACAAGCATTGAAACTCTTTATAGAGCCGATGAAGGTGGAAGCAATTATAGCACAGGCAAAAGCAGAGGCAGAGCACATGGAACCAAAGGAAAAAGTGAAGGCAAAGTGTATGAAAGAAAAAGGATAGAATGCAAGGAAGTGAAAGATGAAAGGAAAGGAAACAAGGAAAGTTGGTTAAGAAACAGATAGCACTAGTTGAATTTGTAGTTTTTGTAGGGTTTTTGCAGAATTAACAAAAGACTAGTACTAAATTTTGGCTTGTTGGGGATTGAACCCTATTATGGTTATATAGTGTGAATAGTAGGTACTAGAAAGGGTAAAAGAATGATTGAAAATCTTGTTGAAATATGTAAGGTAGATACAGATACTTGTGGAACTGGTTTTAGTTGGGCAGGGTTAATTTTTCTATTATGAAGCATGTTAAGATGCTTTTTTGAAAAAAATGTTATAGCTGTAGATGATTTTTGGATGGTTGATGAAAAAAATGAGGCAAATAATCTTTATTTTCATACAATACAAAATCCTATTACCAACCAAAAAAATCTAATAGTTCTAATGTTATACGGAGTTTTCAATTCACAAGTCTGCTTGATTTACTTCAGAATGAAACCACAACCACCATCGAAAAGTCATCAAATGGTTGTGGTTAAATTGATTTATACTAACATCACCACTACATTTTTTATTAGTTTGATAGTATGTTGAATTTGCCAATATTTTTTTCTTATCATTTGAAAATAGGTTTAATTAGCTAATGAATTTTATTTTATAGTTTGAAAAAAAGTTTTAATCACCAAAAAAATTATTATTTCTGGTTTGAAAACAAGTTTAATTCACCAATCGAAACATTTTATGGCTTTGAAAATGGATTTTAATCACCAATGGAAAAAAATTAGTGGTTTTAAAAAAATTGCATTTCACCAAGATTTTCCACAGACTTCTAGCGATTAGAAAAGATTCACCAATGGACATTATTTTTTCATGAAAAATGAATTTTTTTTATCAGGAAGTATACAAATTCACCAGATTTTACACCTTCGCCAAGGGGGGGTTTCTTAAAGTTTTCCCTGGTCATTGGGTCTATCTTGTGCCTCATCAAACTATCTAACCAGCCGATCGAGCAAGTAACACTCTATCATGGTGTGCTCCCTACCCTGCATAAGATAGTCTTGCCTCGCGAAGAAGAGCTGTTGAACGCCATCGTACCAAGCGGGAATACCAAGCCAAGGCCTCTAGGTAAAGATTGTCATGTCATCAATCACCCTCCTCCAGTGAGGGATACTAGCTACCCCTGTATGAGTAAAGGTCAAGCCACCTCAGTACCACCAGACTGCTGAGTCATTTGGCTCCATGTCGATTGGTGTAACTCGTGGGTGAAGCACTACAATGTGCTCCTAGGCCTAGATGTGGAGAAGTGTAACTCTTGCTCCGATAGCCCTGTTATCGCAATATGCAAACTCATGCAAGTCATGGTAGAGGGAGGCCAACATCATTGGACCTCATGCAAAGAAATATCTTCGTTGGAGCATCTGCTCCTAGGTAAGATCCCATCCTAGACTGAAATATCGACCGCGCCGATCTGGTGCCACAAGGCTTGAGATAATGGTTGCTACTATCAATAAGAAAGGCGACATTGAGGTCCTGTACTACTCTAGCTTGATCTTCCCCTCAACAAAAATGATCTCATCAAGGCCCATGACCTCATAGCAAGCATCTGTCCTAGTGTCCACATCATAGATCACTTGCTCTCCGTGGATCAACAAATGAAGAATGCGCCACACATCCTCTAGAGTCACTATCGCCTTGCTTGCAGGGAAGTGAAACAAGGACATCTCACTATGCCATCTCTTTGTCAGTGCTGTCATCATCCCTAGGTGTGTCTAGATGGTCAGAGCATATGCAATGTACCAGAGCCCAATCACACCTAGGTGCTCCTGGAGAAGCTTGTGCAAACCAGTCAGTCTTCTCAAAATTGAGGACCTGTGCTCTCATGAGTGAACAAGCTCCATGTCCTCTTGCATTAGTAAAGTCACAATGTCAAGTTTTGTAAAAAAACCAGGATCTCATTTGAGGTTTTTGCGACCAAAATAGCAAATGTGTCATTGTTTGCAATGGCGTCACTGTTTGAAAGATCCAAACTGCACTATTGGAGACCTCAAAGTTCCAAACTCCGCTGTCGTGGTGCAGTTTGACCATGTGCCTGTTTGACCCCAAAACCTAAATTCCTAACTAGATCACCGCGACGCTATTTTCATATGCGACACACTTTGAAAGATAAACCCTAATTGCTAGACTACGACGCTGCATCGCCAAACTCAAAAGTGGTGAACTTTAAGGCCATGCGATGCCAATTTAACACTTTTAGCGGTGCCAAACAGTGCCGCTTGACTCAGTTTGACTTTTGACCCTAATTAATGCACAAAAATAAATGAAAACACAAGTCAGGTAAGGGTCACATACCGGTGGTCTTGCGCCTGGGAGTCATTGGTACACTCACACTCGCTCTGAAATGTGTTGTGGAAGCACATGTTGTGCCATATCGAACAATGGTCAGAGCTCAAAGGCAAGAATCTCTAAAGGCTGAATGTGCAAATGAATTGGAAGTGGCCCGTCGAGGCCTATTTAAGTTTGAAAGTTAGGGTTTTATGACCCTGTTTAGCCATCCAATAAGGGTTTTGGATCCTCGATCCTGTTTTTTCCCAACCGAAGGTTGTTTTGCATCATTTTTTTGTGTTTTTGCATGTTTTTGGCATCCTGGAGCCTTTTTGGACCCATAGCGCACATTGTCCTCTTTTTTTCAGGAGATCACCCAAAAATCCAAATTTTCCACCGACTTTAGGGGCAATATAATACCATATTTTTCATCAAGTAAGCATTTGAAATTTTTTTTTTTAAATTTTGACCTTGGCAATTTATTCTTTGAACCAACGTAGCGGGTACATTGCTTCAAAGAGGGGAAAAATGTACTGATTGATCCTATACAACTAATCCTAATTTTACTAACACCAGATCATTCTGAATCATCTCCTTTGCTAATTGTTTAATTAAATAATCTCTATTTAATGAAATTCATCACATTCCATCTCTTTAATTAAATAAATCAATTTTATTTAATTAGCTTCTAATGTCATCTCATTTAAATTAAATAAATTAATCTTTATTTGATTTAATCTGACATCATCCCTCTTTAATTAAATAAATCAAACTTTATTTAATTAAATATAAAATCATTATTCTTCTCATTCTTGATTTATTTAAATCCTAAAATCTAAATCAAAGTGTCAAATCAGCTAAATTCTATCTTAATTAATCAAATCTGATTAATGCTAATCTTAATCCATCAAATCCTCTAGCTTTTGCAACTTGCTCATAAAAATCATTTTAATTGATTTATTAAATCTCTATTTACTTTCAAAAAGATATCAAAGAGGGAATATTCTTCAAATTCAAAAAATCCCTCCAAAAGGGTTTGTACATCCAACAAGGCATTAAAAACCTCTTACATGTCCTTTGCCTTGAGCCAAGTGGCATTAACTTCATTTTCTTCTCCCTCCAACTTGTCATTTCATCAATTTTGAAATTCCACCTAATTGCTTTTAATTCCACCATGACCAAAATGTACTCCACCTTTGTCCACTCACATGTTGACAAGTGGAATTTGGCCATTGGTTGATGTTTTATCCCACATTCATCCATTTTTCCTCATCCTCCATCTTTCTCATCTATAATTAAGAGGCTCTTATTTGGATTTTGGATCCACAACTTCATGCAACATTATTATCTTCAAGTTTTTGAGCAATTTTCATCCATTTTTAAGGATTTCATAGCTAGGTTATGGAGAAATTTCACCAAGGAGCATCAAATCTTCAACATTGATCATCAAAGCTTGCAACGAATTGGGAAAGGGCCATTTTCCACATCAAAATGACACCAATTCCCCCATGGAATTGAGAGTTTGTTTATTTTGAGCAAGATTAGATAGTTCTTATTTCATGTTCTTCATTTATTTCTTGTTCTTGATATCTCAAATGAATTTAATGGGGAATGTTGTTTCTAACTTGCATGTGGGACTAATTATGTGTTTGTTCTTTGTGTTTGTGTAGGTCTAGGATCACCATTCACAATAATATATATCATAATATATAATATATTATGTATTTTTTTTTCTTGGTAAATTGCTGCTAAGGGGCAACACCTTGTATTACTTTCAAAAAGAGATTACATATATCTCTTGATTTACTGTGTATCCATAGTCATCAAACTTCACCCATACACCATACTCGACACTAAACATTTAGAAAATCAAATTTATAGGCTTACCCAACCCTTTCATTTATTTTGCAAAATGGCCATGGAACAAAACAACCAAAGACCTGATTCAGGACTGACTCGTACTACACAACATAATCTGCCATATGAGAATGTTTGCATCTTTACGACTTAGAACTGCAAGAATGGTATCCATTGATTGTTTACAACTGACAATCAATTCAACATCATCTTTAGCTAGCTTGTAAGGAAGGCCAGGAGAAAGATACTCTACAACAATCCTTCAAGAATTTGGGAGGTCATTACCAAGACTATCGCCATTGTATTTATGGGAACGAATGACCTCAAAAAGAGCAACTTCAACCTCTTTGGCTGGTCTATAGTATACTGGGAAGTGGTCAAACGTAGAGAAGGGGATGATTTTTGAGCTGCACTTGAATTGATCCCCCATCCAACCAACTCCAATTAGAAATTTGTCCAACCATTCCATAATGTTAGTAAATCCTAGGAATCTATTAGTCCAGGTAAAAGAGTTGTTCTTTGGCAGATAATAAATCCCACTAATGTCTAATATGAAGTTGTGAAAGTATTTCATCACTTTGTTTTCTATAGTGATTCCACCACTTTTTTCTTTTATATTGCGATAAAGTCCCTACCAAGAATGGCCATATTACTGTCGAGATTAGCAATCCTGACGCTTAATTACTGCCACACCATGGCTTTGTCCATGTTCTTGATCATACTGTAAACATTTAGTAATGGGAAGGAGATGTTCACCTACCAAATTTTTGCCAATAGAAACTGTAGACATCCAAATTTGGACACTTGATTTATCCAAATTTATCACTTTTCATCTAAACATCCTCCTATCCAAGTTAATTAAGTGATATTACTATTATTTAATTAATATCTTTAATTCTGCCAAGTCCCTAAGGTATTTAATTAATAATTAAATACCTTACCCTCCTTAACCCTCTTTTCATCAAATAAATTAAATAAATATTATATTTATTTAATTCCCCACATGTCATTTTCATCTAATCCTAATCCATTTCCTAATCTCTTTATTAAGGATGTGCACATGCCTAATCCTTGATTAGGATGGGTCACATCCTCCAACTTTTGCAAGTTGGCTTTTAATCCTAATTAGCCCCTAATTATCCTCTAATTACTGATTAATTAAGCCTAATCATTCTCCAAGGAATTTTAATTCCTTTTATTCTTCCTAGATTCCCTTTATATGTGAATTTTTAATTCACATTCCATCCTTCCGCTTCAAGGAGAATCTAGAACCTTGGACTTGTCACAATCTCCACATGTGACCAAGTCCCACCTTTTGGAGCCCATCTTTTACCTTTTAGATCCTTTCCTAGGAATGTGAATTTTTAATTCACACTTATTTTCCCAACCACCTTTCCTTTTCTCATGTAGATTTTGAGGAACAAAATTCCTCAAATGTCCCTTTCACTCCCACTTTGGGGACAAGAAACCCTTTTGTGGAAATCTTCTCACTCCCCAAGGTGCATGTCCTTTTTCCACCTCATGTACCTTCTTGACAACTCATCTCCATCTCATATCCCCTTGGCCACTTCACCCTCCACATGTCAAGATGTGAGGGCTTGTGGGTTCTAAACCCACCATAGCCCTTCATCTTGACCTTGTTGGATCAATCTTGACCATTGAATTCTCTAGAGAATTCAAGATCCTCTATAAATACCCCCTCCTCAAGGGCATTTTTGGAAGACTTTCATTTGGAGCAACCTTATGCTGCCAATTTGCATTCTCAAAACACTTTTGAATTTTCATAACTACATGCTGCCAAATTACATCCTCAATCCTTTGCCATCATTTAGCCATCTCTCTTGATCATATTGCACATTGAATCTTGCATCTTAGTTACTCAAGCAATCATCTAAGGAGCACACAATCAATTCCAAGCAAGGGCCAATCAAAGAGATATCAACAGCAAGGAAGGTGAAATCATTTGTGTCTTATTTTGTCCATTTTCCTTATTGTTTTATCACTCTTTTGGCTAATCTTGAGGTGTCCTTGGTATTTTGTCATTCACATTTCTTAGTCATTTCGCACATTTAGAGTGGGATAGATATCAAGGTATTTTCTAACACTTTTCTTGCAGTGGGAGGGGCACAACTTTCTTTTTTTCTTTAAAATATGACAAAGTTTACCACAGAAAGGCGGCAGCGCCCTCTTGGCCACTACAAAAAGGCGGTAGCGCCCCACATCTGAAAATTTTATTCTTTCTAACACATTTGCTGTGATTAGGGATATATTTAGAAGGTTTTTCTAACATTTTTCTTGTAGTGGGAGGGGCACAACTTTCCTTTTTTCTTAAAAATCTGACAAAGTTTACCGCAGAAAGGCGGCAGCGCCTTCTTGGCCACTACAAAAAGGCGGTAGCGCCCCACATCTGAAAATTTTATTCCTTTTAACACATTTGCTGTGATTAGGGATATATTTAGAAGGTTTTTCTAACACTTTTCTTGTAGTGGGAGGGGCACAACTTTCCTTTTTTTTAAAAAATCTGACAAAGTTTACCACAGAAAGGCGGCAGCGCCCTCTTGGCCACTACAAAAAGGTGGTAGCGCCCCACATCTGAAAGTTTTATTCCTTCTAACACATTTGCTGTGATTAGGAATATATTTAGAAGGTTTTTCTAACATTTTTCTTGCAGTGGGAGGGGCACAACTTTCCTTTTTTCTTAAAAATCTGACAAAGTTTACCGTAGAAAGGCGGTAGCGCCCCTGCAGAAAGGCGGCAACGCCCTTGCAGAAAGGCGGCAACGCCCCTGCAGAAAGGCAGTAGCGCCCTCGCAGAAAGGCGGTAGCGCCCCCACAGAAAGGCGGCAACGCCCCAAAACAGAAAGGCGACAACGCCCCAAAACAACACAGTTGGGAAGGTAAAATAGGCGTTTTGGCTTCGTTTTTGCTCTAGTTTTTTGCTATTTTCACGTGATAACTCTCTAACGTTGTTCTGGAAAGAATATTGTTATTTTTCACTAACGTTTTGCAGCGTATTAGGGCGTTATTGATCAAAGAGCGAAGAAAAAGATAGCTAACATTTGTTTGCAGGGTCATCTACATAATCAGATTTTCAAAAAAATAAAATAAAATTTATCTTTGTTGTTTTCGAACATAGTCTAATTAGGAGGATTAAGCTTCACTTCTTGCTGTGGTTGTTTGCTATTGTGTTACCCAAGGGGGCATTGTTTTGTTTTCAGTTTCCCCTTGCACTTCGTGTGAGCCTGGGGAGTAGTTGGAAACGGTTAGTGTCTTCTTTTTAGTGGGACTTGCTTGGGGATTTCATCACCCCAAGGGACGATTCCAACCACGCGTACCGGCGGGGTATATAAAGGGGGGAGAACGAAAGTTGTACCCCAATCCAGTCGCGTCGTAATTGGCGGAGCGTCAAAGCTAAGGTGATACCTAGATAGATGTGAAGAGTTGGTCCGAGCCTTTTAGTATCTCGCTGGGGTTCCCGCCTCACGCTTGTGACGGACTGGTGTTCACGGTTGTGCCTCACGTACCGAGAGTATATCGAGGACTCCCTAGAA
>VDFB02129364.1:0-41865 GCA_007258455.2 Sequoia sempervirens | reverse complement strand
ATCTAGTCCACCTCAATATCACAGTCCCCCATCCATTCCATCCCATGATCCCCTTGTCATTCAAGCTTCCACTGCTCCATCTCCATCTCCATCGCATGAGCCTACTACCACAAATCCAGATCCTATCATGGCCCCTACTCCCTCTCCTAATGTTGTTATCCCATCATCTCCTTCTCATGATCCCCCATCATCGCCTAAAAATGCTATCCCCACACCGCTTGCATATCCCCTTGGTCCTCTCACATTCCTCCATGGTGGTCTCCTCGCAGAAGAAAAACAAAGCATATACACCAACCCTCCTCTTCCACCTAATAATGAACTCGCATCATTCTTCCAGAATAACAAAAATCCTGTCCTAGATCGAATACTCAAGAAAATGAACTATCAAGGAAATGGTTTAAGCCTTCATGAGCAAGGTATTATAGAGCCCATCCAAGCTAAAGAACACTTGTATCCGCAACGTCTTGGATGTACTACTCACGACTCGCAATCCAAAAATGTTGGTACAACCTCTAGATGTCCTCAACGAGCCTTTTCCAAATGAAATATCGGCTCTTCCCATCACCCCACCAGATCATATGTGGCCATCCCTCCTCCTCTATCGTATCACCTCAAAACAACTATCCATCTTCCTCCTTCATCTGCTCCATCCATTTTGGGTCCTTACATCCCTCCATCTACCATCTCTAATCCTCCATCTACCATGCCAGGTCCTACATCTATTTTGGGCCCCTATATCCCAAAATCACCTCCTCCATCTCGTCCTATCCATCCTTTCATCCATTCATCACCTATCCATCTCATCCATCATAAACATCCCTCTCACATACCCCATAGTCAGGATCAACAAGGGCACTTACCTAAACATCCTCCATCTACACATAATCCCCATACTCCTACCTCCATCACTCCACATCATCCATCTCCTCACACCCATCCCATTGCTACTAAAAGCACTTTGGTTGTTAAAGAAAAAATGCATAAATCCAAACATCCACATGAATCTAAGGCTCCTCACGTCCCCTCCAAAAGACGTGGTGAAGAGAAGAAAAGTCTAAATCTAAATAAAATTTGTAGGCCACAAAGGCCCACCAAAGCAAAGATCAAAACCATGTGGATCCCAAAGAAAAAAGATGCAATGCCATCACATGAAAAATCAGTAAGAACATCCAAAGTCGCTAACCCACAAGCTAATCATACACCCCTTTCATCTCCTATGTTTGTTTTGGGTCCCTATGTCCCGAAATTCACCATTCCATCTCCTCCATTATCCCAACATTCTCCATCCCTTAATCCTTTTATCTTTTCACATCCACCACCACATGTGCCAATGTTGGTCCTGAACACATCTCCCCATCACATATCCACCCCATCATTCCATCCATACCCTTTGTAGCATCCCATCCATTATCCCATGTATCTCCCCTCTCAAATCCCCCTAATTCATCCTCTTGCATAATCCATTTATTCTCATAAGGTTGTACCAACATCCAATAGTCGGTTTGAACATGGGCTCTTACTACCTAGTATAGAACTTGATGCTTGAGTCCTTCATCCATATCCTTATCGCTTGTCTTCTAAATCCCCTTATCAACATCCCTATCCTTACCCATTTTCATCCCCTTGCTATCCACAAAAATCCAAAAAAGTCCAACAATCCACAAAAAATCAAAAATAAAATAAAAAAATAAAGAGAAATAATTCGTCCAATGGTGAAAACTTGGCAAACAAGCGCCTTGGATAAGTACCATGATGAAAACTTGTCAAACAGGTGTCATGCGTAAATCCCCATTTGCACTTGGGGGCAACTTCCTGATATGCATTCCCTCCATCCGCTATGCTTCCAGCTATGCACCCGTCTCCCTGTTATCCGTCCTCTTCATAAATCCCCCCATCCCACCTATCTTCCGCATCCTACCATCATATCCCATTTATCTCCCATTCCCTCCATCCTTCTTGTGATCTTGATCAAAATAGGGGCACCTATCTATGCATGCTTTGGACACCTATTGGTATACATCCCCTTCATCCATGCTCTATCATATTCTTAGTCACCCATCCTATTCTCATCTAGTTATCTCCTTTATCTTCCCATCCACTTGTCTTTTGTCCCTCATGCCCTTCATATATGACATATCTAGAGTGGGGGCATTTGCTTCCTTTGTGACATAGTCCTTGGAGACATCATCTATCACAACATCCCTTCATCTCCCTATCCATCTATCATAGCATCCCTTCCATCTCCCCATCTATTCGTATCCATCTATCTTGGCCCTTTCATCTCCCAATCCTTCTGTCCCTATCCATCTATCACAACATCCCTTCATCTCCCTATCCATCTATCATAACTTCCGTTCCACCTCCCCATCTATATCTTCGTATCCATCTATCCTAGCATCCCTTTCATCTCTCAATCCTTCTATCTATCCATCTATCACAGCGTCCCTTCCATCTCCCCATCCTTCTCTTCGTATCCAGCTATCCTAGCATCCCTTTCATCTCCCAATCCTTATATTCCCACCCATCCAAACAATCCCTCCCCTCCCCCATCCCTATATCTTTATTCAATCTGCCATCTTTATCCTCATCCCATCTCATCCCATCTCACAATCCCTTGTCATTGGTATCTAGCTATAGGCCTCCCCCCCATGCAACCCAATGCCATTTATCTCATCGTCATCACCCCCGCTCTTGCACATCTTTCCAATCCCCTATCACTTTTCATCACTCATCTATCTATCATATCATCCTCCCAAGTCATTTTACTGCTTTGGATAACTATCCCATCCCTGAGCTTTATGTGATCATCATCATCCTATCCAATCCAATAGGTCTATCCTATCTTGTCATATCGGTCCCATCTTTTTATCCACTTATCCTATCCTCATCCATCATTCTTTATCCATTGTTTGCCTCTGGTCTTGTCGAACTACGTTGCCCCTGCGCTTTCACGTAGGCAAGGTCAATCATTTGATCCGCCCCCGGGGTTCCATCATCGATCTTCATTGTCCACTTTGCTCTTCTATCATCCACCATCGGTCTTTCTCCTTTTGTCCATCCTATATTTACCATCCATCAATGTCTCCATCTTGGTCAGTCATTTACCTTTCACTGAACTACGAGTGCTCTGTGCTTTCACGTAGGCAAGGCTAATCTTTGATCGACCCCCGAGCCCCTAGGTCTTTAGGATGTGTCAGTCTCATGTCTTGTCTCTCTTGTGTCGAGTCGTCAAGCTATGCCCTTATCTAGCCAGTTCTTCACAAACAAGATCCACTTGTATCATAAGATCCAATCGATTTTGAACATCTCGCATCATAACGATCTTTTAGTTTCGTATCCATCATCTTTGGTCTCAACAGGATGCATCCTTCCTAACAGACCTCATCAATCCCATCCATCCCCTTGATCCTATGGCAAAGGATGTTGTGATCTTTTGATGCTTTTGGATTTTGTTTATCATCTGAGCTCCCTATCATCACTTGTCAAGGCCGCCATGATCCATCGTATTATGGTGTGTTTTGATTGGTCAACATAGGGGCATATCTTGCTTTTTTGTTTGCTTGTGTCTTCTTTGTTGTCCCACGTAGTACCCGCCAAGATCCCCGAGGTCTTGTGTTATGCTGGGGCATCCTTTCGTGCTTGTGGTTATCTCAATACCTGGCCCAACCAAGGTCTTTGCGGCTTTGGGGTGTTGGGATAGCCTTCTTGTCTGTTGTGTTTATTTCATGCATTAGACACTATTACGCCTTGGTTCCACATACCCTGGCACTTGGTGTCTTATGCTATAGCAAAAATCAGTGCTCCAAAGATGGCAAATTGCATTAGGATTGCATTTCATTTTCCATTCTATCGTCTTGCATGTATCCCCCCATCCATTCATCATTCATCCTTATCTCACATCTCTATCCAACCCCCATCCATTCCATTTAGCCCAAATCACCTACTCAAATCCTTGGTCTTGTCCCCAGTCTCATTACCAGCCTTGACCCATCATCATCATCATTCATTAGTATCCTTCCGTATCCCTTTGGTGTTGTTTTGGGATGTATCCTTCCCTCATCAACAACACTTTCATCATCATCATTAGGAGGTATTCTTCCCCATCATTTAGTGGTGTTTTGAGATGTATCCTTCCCTCATCAATACCACTCAATGGGATGTATCCTCCTCTATCCTCGTGATTCATTGACAACACTCCATCCATCATCGACCCCTTTTGGCCTGTCCCTTGACTGGGGCAACATCACCTTTTGAAATCCATTTTTGCTTCATCCATCTCCATATCACTTTCGAGAGCACACACGTGTCCTCTTCAACCCGCATGTCCTCTCGAGGGGGCATCCTCAATCCCTACTCTTCATCTTCACCCCCATCATCTTCCTTCCTAGTCTTTGATGACTGGGGCATCTTTTCCAATCTAACCATCTCCTTCTGGGTTCTATATTTTAATATTCTTTGAAATGATGCTACTTCGTAACACCATCTCAAAGAAGGGCAAAATGTAGACATCCAAATTTGGACACTTGATTTATCCAAATTTATCACTTTTCATCTAAACATCCTCCTATCCAAGTTAATTAAGTGATATTACTATTATTTAATTAATATCTTTAATTCTGCCAAGTCCCTAAGGTATTTAATTAATAATTAAATACCTTACCCTCCTTAACCCTCTTTTCATCAAATAAATTAAATAAATATTACATTTATTTAATTCCTCACATGTCATTTTCATCTAATCCTAATCCATTTCCTAATCTCTTCATTAAGGATGTGCACATGCCTAATCCTTGATTAGGATGGGTCACATCCTCCAACTTTTGCAAGTTGGCTTTTAATCCTAATTAGCCCCTAATTATCCTCTAATTACCGATTAATTAAGCCTAATCATTCTCCAAGGAATTTTTAATTCCTTTTTATTCTTCCTAGATTCCCTCTTTTATATGTGAATTTTTAATTCACATTCCATCCTTCCAAGGCTTCTAGAACCTTGGACTTGTCACAATCTCCACATGTGACCAAGTCCCACCTTTTTGGAGCCCATCTTTTATCTTTTAGACTTTCCTAGGAATGTGAATTTTTAATTCACACTTATTTCCCCAACCACCTTTCCTTTTCCCATGTAGATTTTTGAGGAATTCCAAAATTCCTCAAATGTCCCTTTCACTCCCACTTGGGGACAAGAAATCCCTTTTTGTGGAAATCTTCTCACTCCCCAAGGTGCATGTCCTTTTTCCACCTCATGTACCTTCTTGACAACTCATCTCCATCTCATATCCCCTTGGCCACTTCACCCTCCACATGTCAAGATGTGAGGGCTTGTGGGTTCTAAACCCACCATAGCCCTTCATCTTGACCTTGTTGGATCAATCTTGACCATTGAATTCTCTAGAGAATTCAAGATCCTCTATAAATACCCCCTCCTCAAGGGCATTTTTGGAAGACTTTCATTTGGAGCAACCTTATGCTGCCAATTTGCATTCTCAAAACACTTTTGAATTTTCATAACTACATGCTGCCAAATTACATCCTCAATCCTTTGCCATCATTTAGCCATCTCTCTTGATCATATTGCACATTGAATCTTGCATCTTAGTTACTCAAGCAATCATCTAAGGAGCACACAATCAATTCCAAGCAAGGGCCAATCAAAGAGATATCAACAGCAAGGAAGGTGAAATTGTTTGTGTCTTATTTTGTCCATTTTCCTTATTGTTTTATCACTCTTTTGGCTAATCTTGAGGTGTCCTTGGTATTTTGTCATTCACATTTCTTAGTCATTTCGCACATTTAGAGTGGGATAGATATCAAGGTATACAGAAACATCCAATGATTATGACATTCCACCACCACGACATCCATCGAGGTAGCATACCAAAACACACCTAGTCCTTTGGAAGCACTGTTAACATCTATAAAGAAACCGAGCCACTTTTTGCAATAGTGCACAATTTTTTTCCTTATTTAGAGCTTATTTTTATTTCTTGAAATATTTCTATATCTCCTGCTAAATGGTCTAATTGACACTTAATTAAGCACCGCTTGTTAGGGGCCATTAGACCCCTGACCATTTGTGTTATTATCTTCATGGCTTCTCAAGGATTTCAAAAAGTCCTTGATGGTAGGTAACCCTAGTTCCTCCACATTCTCCTCTCTTAGTTGCTTCCGTGATTTCCTCCTTTGACCCTTCTTTGCACACACTAGAAGTTTGGCAACTGATTGGCTGATGCTTCTTGGATCCACTATGACAAGATCATTAGCCTCAACCTCATCCTCACTAGATTTTGAGTCCAACAGGATGATGACCAAGGGGTCACCCATTTTCTGCTAATTAGATGGAAATTCCACCCGCCAATTGAGCAACACATCCAAGCGATTGACAAAATGATCACCAGGAATCTTGTACTTCAATTTTTTAGGGGCACGAAAGGCTTGATTCTTTGACTATGACTGCCATTCTAGTATGTGATATACCCAAACAACCTTTCCTTTCTGCACTTGGAGGAACATCCATTTCTGAGGTTATGTTCACCACCTTCAGATTAAGACCATCGCTTGAGACTTTTGGCTGCCAAACCTTTTTTATTGAGTTTCTTCCTACACTTTTCCTCATTATGCGATCTACTACCACACTTTTTATAGTAAAATTTATCCTCTTCGATCCCCATAGAGATGATTATGTGGTTCCCTTTAATGCATAACTAGATTTTCTCAAGTAACTTGTTGATTGATGCTATCTGCATTCAGAGATATAGGTAAGAGTCCCCCTAAGTGATTGTTGAATCCAAATTCACTAAGGTCCCCAAGGTTCACTCGATATTTTCTATACATTCCTCAACCCAATACTCGAGTAGAAGATTGTACACGTGAATCCACAGAGGCTTGTCATATGGCTCTAATTTTACTAGATCAAAATTTGCAACCCATTTTTGCATATAAATAGGGTTTGTCCCCATCAACCAAAGCCCACCTTGCAAAATTTTCTCTCAATCCGGGAACGAAGTGAAGATCATAGTGAAAAAACCTTTAGGGAGAAATTTCACGATTGCCATGATTTTCTAGTTTTTAGCAAGCCAGGAATGAATAGCCTCATGATTGCATCTAGGGCCAACTACCTGATAGATTATAGTGAGATCACTCAACATATGAATATCCATACGAGCCTCCTGAGAAAGGGCGATTGATAGATAATCTTTGTGGCTATCATCCTTGTGCCAATACATATGCCTTTGTTCTGTCTGCTCGCCATCCTTGTGGCCTGCTAAATTTCGCTCACCCCTTCCATTTGGCCTCTGAAATCCATATAATATATTATGTATTATTAATATATAATATACTTATATATTATTAATATATTATTAATATATAATATACTTATATATTATTAATATATCATTAATATATTATATATTATAATATATTATATATTAATAATACATAATATTGGTTTTATGCATTCTTTGGTTTTTAAAAACACTAAATAAAATGGATATCCATTTTGGGGACCATAGAAAAACAAATGGAAGATCATTTTGAGTGTTCTAATGAAAAAATATGAATTTTTTCTAATACAAACAATTTTTTTATTTTGGTACATTCTTTTACACAAATATCAACATAACAATAATTTTTGTGCTCTTTATTGTAGGTATAATGGGGAGCAGTAGTCATCGTAAACGAAAAGGTAAGAGAAAACTCACAATAGAGAAAATTGAAGCATATAAAGAAAAAGATAGAGGAAGTCATGAGAAGAGAAGACAAGGTATGTAAAATACTCATCAAGGTGAGGCTTCTTCTCCACCCTAAATTTTATTTCAAGTGAAGATAAAACATAATTTAAAAATGTTGATCATATTGAAATTGATCTTGAAAATTTTGAAATTGGAAATGAAAATATTGAAATTGATATTGAAAATGTTGAAATTGGAAATAAAAATGTTGGAATACATATTAAAAATATTGATAATATTGATCTAAACAAAGATTTTGGCATCTGAAGGTTCTTTCTTGCACTTCTAGGGTTTTTCACCTAAAAGAAGAAAGATGGGCCAAAATGCAATGTAAACACTCAAGGATGATGTGATGTGCGTGCAATATGCCTAAATAAGATGAAATAAATGTAGAAAACTAATTAAATGGATCAATTATTGAATGCAAACTAAGAAATATGAAGTGTTTGAAAACACAATGTTGTATGCAAACATGAACTAGAAACATGCACAAATGAAAACAAAATTGAATGAGACTGAATGGAGTGCACATGGAAACTAAAATAAGATATGAGAAGGTTTTGGAATGTTGCAGAATTCAATGTTGATGCCTACTGGGAGTCATTATAGATGGCGAATCAGTCCAGGTTCTAGTAAAATATGTCAGAATAGGTTTTAGGATGTCGGGAACTTAAAAGTTCAAAAAACTCTTTTTCAAGCCTTGTAGTGGGACTCATTCACCACTAATGGAGAATTAGTCCACCTACAAAAATCTACAAAGTCAAAGGTCAACTATGTGGGTCTTGGTCTGCACTTTTCTACTTGTCAGGTTGTCGGATCTGAATATGTAGAAAATGGGCTGAAAAGGGGTCTTCAAGCTCCAATTAGGGTTATGTTGACTTTGATGACTTAGATGACTTATTGACTACTTTTCAACACCTCTCTCTTTGAAAAATATTCCTAAAATACCTATAAACACACATGTAAAAAGGGGAAAAATGGTTAAGGGTTAGAGTACAGGGGTTTGCCTTGGTCAAACCCCACTTTGGTAATCAAACCTTTGATAATGAACTGAAATAAGAAAGGAATGATGAAAAAATAACATGAAAATGTCATAGAATCACCAATCCCTTATTACTGAAGTCTAAAGATATGTCAATGGCTGCTCCAAGATGCTTTATATTTGCTTGATTGAATGATGCTATAATGCTTGAATGCTTGAATGAATGCGCACGTATGAGATGATTAGTTGAATAGGATGAATGGGGGTTAAAATGAATAGAAAACCATGTATTTATACACAATTATGCCCTAATTTCCCAAAAATACATCACAGGCTGACCTTAGGTCTTTTGGAATAAAAACTCGCTAGTAATTTTAATTTATTTTGATTTTTGTGCCAAGAGGGAATCATTCGCCACTCTAGGAAAATGGGTCCCACTCAAGGCATATGAGTGGGTGTTGGGAATTAAGTTGTTTTTAATGTTGTTTATCGAGTTTGTATTACAAAATACACTTAATTAAGGCCTGTAAGTGTATTAAGGGGCCAAATAAGGAATAAGAAATGTGTATTTGTTGATGACAAGCCTAGAAAAGTGCGAAAGTTTGTTACAAGACTTTACAAAACTTTAAAATAAGACTTAGTAAGTGATAAAAATAGGGTATGTAGATGAATTATGATAAAAAGAGTCTAGAAAAGTGTGAAAATGTCTTACAACACTTCGCAACACCTTTACAAGACATCATAAAGTCTTAACGATTCATAAAGATTCAAGACCTAATGTGAATGTGTAGGTCACATTGCAACATTAAATCAAGGTGAAATCAAGCCAAATAAGCACAAGGAGGGACAAAAAAAGAAAAAGTAAAAGGGTTACTTTTTCCATGTCCATAGTAGCACCCACTTTAGTGAGAGGATAAACTTGCTTCAAACTCACACTAAATTAGAGCAATGCATCTTAGGAGGGCTCTGGATGTACTAATGCTTGGTAAGATGGGACAACAATGATAAAGAGGGATGATCAAGCCCCCAGGATGAAGATCCCATGGAAAATCAATCATAAGCACAAAGGAACACACATGAAAGTGATGAAAAAGAATGAAGGAAAGAAGAGAAAGCTTCGATTGTCTGTCCAACTTGTTGTGGATTGGATCTAGGCTGTTTGTTTTGAACCAAAAATGTGTACTCACTTTGGGGAAAAAAAACTCATGGTTGTTCACCATGTGAGAAAGCCCAAGTATACTCACATTGGGGCCACAAAACTTCTGGTTTTTTGTGGGGTGAGAAATCCACAAGGTGGCTATGGGGAAAATTCATGCCTCAAAATGGGCTTTCCTGCTCAACCATATCAAAGTTATACCTCCAGATAACTTTAATAAGGCGCCATAAAGGACAATGTTATTTTGTGCTTCATGAGACAAGCAAAGATTTTTATGTTTAGTACTCATGAAAAAATGCAATGGCACCACAAGAATGCAAGCTATGTTATGCAAGGTGGCCATGTAAATGCAAAATGTAACATGCAAAAGAAATGTTTAAATGAGTCTTGCTAAGTTCATGCGAGGCCTTAACTTAGGGAACATTGTGTCTAATGTCTCCAAGAGAGGACCAATAAAAGAATAGAATATTCACAACTTAGAGGATACAGTGCATCACATTAGGCCACTAAGAGGAATGTAATATGTTAAGATAGATCACGCTTACGAAGGACATCATACCCAATGTCACCCACAAATTGACGAATGCATCGTATGAAGTAACAAGGCTGCACTAAGAGCCAAGAAAAATAAAAATGAAAATGAATAATGCCAATGTATGCCCCCACTTTAAAGGAATTGCTACACATCGTTCTATGAGCAATTACTTTAAAGTAGCAAAATGCAAAAATAAACAAGAAATGAGAGCCAACATGGAAAGCCCTTATGCAAAGTCATAAATTTTTGAGTAAGGTTGCATCATGCAAAGGAAAAGGAACAAAAGAAAGAGGGGTTTCCCCCAAAAAGGAACACACCAAAACACAAGGGATCTATGGATTTGGGGTCAGTATGTTCGTTGCTGCAATGTGTTTATTAAAGAGTTTGGAATTGTCATCATTCCCCAAATACACATAGAACTAGAAGAATGACACAAAGAGAGAGAAAATAACAAAAAAATAAAGTCCAATTTGGGTCAACATGGAAGAGACATAGCATGTCTCAATGCTTTGCATCATCTCCAAAAGGAAAACACAAGCAAAAAGGAAACGAAAAGAAAAAAGAAAATGAAAAACTTTTGGGTCAACATGAGAGAGACATTGCGGTCTCAATGCCTTGTGTCATCCCCAAAAGGAAAACACAAACAAAAGTGAAAAAGGAAAAAGAAAGGAAGAATGTTTGGGTCAACATGGAAGAAACATAAGACATCTCTACGCTTTGCGTCATCCCCAAAAGGAAAACACAAAACAAAAGTGAAAAAAAAGAAGTAAAAGGACCAATTGGGTCAACATGGAAGAGACATATGGTGTCTCAACGCTTTGCATCATCCCACAAGGAAAACACAAAAAAAAAGTGAAAAATAAAAGTAAAGGGACTAATTGGGTCCACATGGAAGAGACATAGGGCATCTCAATGCTTTGCATCATCTCCAAAAGGAAAACACAAAACAAAAGTGAAAAAGAAAAGCAAAGTACGATATATAGAAGAATGAAGGTACAAATAGAGGAATTGCACAAAGAGAGAGAACATCAACATCACGTCACGGGGGAACACGATACACACATACAAGAAAAAGAAAAGAAAATGCAAAAGACTAGTAAGGCAGGAAATTGCAAGTGCCAAACTAGGGGAATTACCAGGTTCTACACTTGTTGTAGGAGATTTTTCATTTAAGCTCATGGAAGAGGAAAATAATGTATTCAAATCATTATGCACCTCTTCATCTATTTCAGATATCTTATCATAATCATCATCGAAATTAATCATGACAAGAGGTCAGATGGTAATTTCCAATGAAGGGTGTATCAGGAGTTGTGGTTGTATTGGATTTTTTTGTTGTGATTGGGGAGGAGGGTCATTATTTATTGCTTCTGTCAAAGGTGGAGGTTGATTTTCTTTGTTGTTTTCAGTTTGTAATTGATGAGTAAGGAGATGACGTCGACACCTACGCTCCTTAGCACCGCAGTTTCTTTTGATTCTATTTTGAAGTTGTGTAGGTGTAAGAGCGAGTTGATCCACCATATGCTCCTTTTCTTCCTCAAGGGGAGGAATAAAATGGACCATAGGAGGTGTATCAATCACTTTATCTTTTGCTTTATAAACTTGTTTTATGTGAGGGGGCATGATGGGGTTAGTTTCATTATCTCTTGGACGTTTGGATGAGGAAGGTGAAGTGTTTATTTTTGGTTGATCTGGGGTTGGTGGTTCAAGTTCAGGTATAGGTATTGTCTCATCAAGGATGGGGATTGGTTGTAGAGGGACAATTTGATAATTTTCTTTGCTTTAAACTTTTGATAAGCAATGAAAAAGAAATGTTTGTGAGGTGTTATGGCTTCCATGGGCTCTGGCCAAAAGGATTCTAAGGAGAAGTTTCTTTTAGAAGACAAAGGGTTAAAGCCACTATGGTGAATAGTGAATATGTCATTGTCATGTAGAAACTTTAAACATTTGTGTATGACTGAAGGAACAACTTTCATCGAGCGAAGCCATGGATGGCCTAGCCACAAACAAAACTGATCCGATTGTGGAATGATTGAAAATGTTACATCCACTATCGTAGGTCCTATTTGTAATGGAAGGATGATCGATCCTATCATAGGGTACATAAAACAATTGTGTGTTTTGATCCATGCTCATGGTTTGTCATAAATATCTTGATAAAGATCATGTAATACCAAAAATTTCTCAGTGATCACATTCTCGCCATAAGAGGGATCTATGAGTATCCCATTAGTGGGCTTATCATAAATACGTCTGACTATGTAAAGAGGACCATCAGGAATATTTGGAAGAATATCTTTAGAAGAGAAAGTAATATCAAGATTTTTCTTACGTTGGCCCTTAGGAGGGATAACGTCTATCGCTCCTACCAGATTATTCATAGGATTAATAGAAGTGGTATGTGGAATAGGATCAGGATGTTCAATCATTTTATGAACAATCACCACATCATTGTTTTGAGTTTCATTGGCTTTGAAAAATGACTTGGTATGTTTGGGGATCGGATTGGTAAAATTTTTCAAATTTTGATTGGGTGGGGCAACAAATGGATTGCCTTTAACATTGATATTTGAAATGGATAGACAACTAAAATCAATGAGGTCTTGTACTATGTGTTTAAGATGCTTACATTGTTCTGTGTCATGTCTATTTTGTCTATGATAATGACAATAAGTGTTAGGTTGAAAGTTTGGAGACAAAGGTTTTGTTGGATCTAATGGTTTAACAATAGGTAAGGTAATCATTTGTTGCTATAATAGTTGGGTCATGGTGTTGTGAAGAGTGTCTCATAAAGGTGTAAACTATCTCTTTGGATCCCCATAGGTAAAAGGTATCACAACTTTAACAATTGTTACCTGGTTGTTGGTGGGTTGAGGTGATTGTTGAGGAGGGGGGTTGAATTGTAAGAAACCTTTGTTTGGTTTTCGAAATGGTTGTGAATTGTTTGAAGTACTAGGTTAAAAATTTTCAGTTCGATTAGTAGTGGACTTGACATCACGACTACTAATCGAATTGTGATAATCACAAAGGGTTGTACATAAATGCATGAAAGAGGGAAATTTCATCATGGTCAATTTATCTTGGATGTGAGTTTGTAAATTTTCAGTATAAATCTTTTGGAGATGTGGATTAGGAACCTTGACATCGATTTGGGCATATAGTGACTGACAATGTGAGATGAAATCGGTTACTTTTTCATCCACATTTTGTTTACATCTCATGAGATCATCCAATGTCTTTTTGGGAGTCATGTGTACTTGAAAATGATTTATGAAGGCATCAACTAGTTCATTGAATGAACGAATTGAATTGTTTGGTAAGTTTGAAAACCACTCCAAGGCAGTGTCCTTTAAGGTCCTAGTAAATAGTTTGGCCAATAGTTTATCGTCAAGAACAAAGTCACTGCATAAGACTGTGTAAGCATTAACATGATTAGTAGGATCACCCTTTCCTTTGTACTTCTCAAATCTAGGTATCTCAATTCCTTGTGGCATTGGTGTTGTTAATATTTATAAGGGTAATGGGATGCTATGGACATAATAGGTGGGTGGAGAATTTTGACTTTGGCTTATGGTGGATATTTGTTGTTGCATGGAGGAAACGGTTTGGAAAATTTGTGTGATGAGAGGGTTAGTGTAAGTGGCATGAGGTGGAAGAGATAGTGATGATGGAGTGTATGTAGTGGTAAGTCAAGTGAATTGAATGCTAATAGGTGGTATGGTGGAAGAGTAGAAAACATTTGATTCCACAAAAGAATTAGGAATGATAGCAGGAATAGTTGAGGAAGGAATCAAAGTGCTAACCTGTTGCATTTTGGTTGTTACTTGGGCAGTGGTATAGGTAGGTATGGATGCTATAGTTGAAGAAGGAGGAATATAAGGTCCTTCATGACTAACCAATTTTTTTGCTGGTTGAGATGTACTAGAGTTATAAAGAATGTGTTTATGGTATATCTCAACAATTAGAGAGAGACACTAGGCCTTTAATATTGTTTTAGATTATTATATGAAGATTTCAGATTGAGCCATTGTTCGACCTTTCTATATTTCTTATGTTATTTGATAAGACATTAATATTGTTCCATTATTGTCTGGATTGTTCATTTGCAGGAACTTCTATGTTTTTAAATACAAAGTGTTGATTTAGATCATGTCTTTGAGTCCTCTTTTTAGTGAATGTATGTGATAATCATTTTATGTCATTAGATGAATGGTTCAGATCTTTATCTTTGATTTCTATGGTTCTGGGACATAGTGATTTACTAATCAAGCCCTTAAATTGAATCCCCAAAGATAGATTTATCTTGCCTATATCTACCCCTTGGTGCATTGCCTTAGATATTTATTTTTTACATCTGCTTCTGTTTCCCATTCCAAAACCCCAATTACAAAAGAAGCTGACTTCTTTAAAAACTCAGAGGTTACTTAGTTTAGCGCAATTGGTTCCCCCATTAACTGAGTTTCCCATAAAGGCTGTTACCTTACTAGTTTTTGGCATCAATAGTTTCTTTTTTCTAGTACGCTTGGTGGGACTTGCTTAAATGAATCTCAATTCAAAGAGGGTATATGAGCCATCGACTTGTTACTAGGTCCCAAACAATGAATAATCCTGGTTTGGACAGTACAGGTCTCAACCCAACTAGTGAATGTTTCCCTTCCTCCACCCCTTCCGCTAGCCATATTGCCCGCTACTAATAGAAATTATGTGGCATGGGATGCTGAAAGTCCTCTTACTGCACCAGTAGCGCTTGTTGTTTGGGCCCCTATCTTGGTCTCTGCTCTAAAAGCTATACCTAAGTTTACCGGAGATGGCTCAAGGACACCGTCCAAACATCTGCAAGATGTTGCGAATGTATGTTTGGTACATGGGGTTACAAACCAAAACATAGTGCTAAGGATTCTCGTAGCCTCTTTCAGAGGTAAAGCATTGGATTGGTACCGCACGCTGCAAGCTAACACCATCGCTACTTGGGATTAACTTGGAGATCCTTTCTATGAAAGATTCTCTAATGAAAGAGACAATTCTTCAAAATATCACTAGTTGGAGATCATCAAATGGGCTCCATATGAAGCCATGACTGACTTCAATGCCCAATTTCACATATCCTGGCAAAGAATTCAGGCTACAATCTGCCCACCACCCAACTTGGCGTTCATGTTCTACTTGAAGTCCATCAACACCGACATTTCAATGATGATCCAGTCACTTGGCAGAACCACTCTACCAGATGTAAATAGTGCCATAGTTAAAGCGAAGAACAATCTAATTGACGTTGGAAAGTTTTCGCCTCGACCCAGCATGCCTATATTCCTTGAGGTATCAGTTCCCACCCAAGTGATGTCATCTACTAGTACAACCACTCCTCCTCAATCCATGTATACATACGCGAGCGCGCCACAAAATGTTGCTTCCATATCTAGTTCTTCAAAGGATGATATAAGTGACATCAAGGAGATGTTGCGGGCTATGACAAATGAGATAAATGTTATCAAGCACAACCAGGAAACCCCTTCGAAGCCAACCTATCAGAACTATCAAGGTGAAAGGTCTTGTTACCAATAGAACCAATTCCAATTAGGTACTCGCAAAAATCCGCAAGCACAAGCAACAAATCAAATAGTGCCGATACCCACTATGTTGGAGAGTGCCAACCTAAGTTCGAGCAAAGAGCTAACTGTGGGGAAAAACAATTTAGCCAATGACTCCAACCCATGGTGCTTCCCTTGCGGTGATTCACATATGCCTCGAAATTGCATGTGTGATAATCTACAACAAATGGTGGTGGAGTAGCACAACCAAGGTGCAAGGTCGTACCATGGAGGTTATGTATATGCCTCTCCACAAATGGAAAATGCAATGCTCACCGTGCAAATGCAAGGGATGTCCCTAGAGAAAGAAACAAATATTTCTCCTAATCACACACTCTTCTCATGGATGGAAGACGAAGAGGCAGTGTTTTCCAATGATGCATCTACATCGAAAACCCCACAAGTACAGTCCAATTACAACACTTCTTGAAAGAGGAGATTCATGGGAGAATCAGTTGTTTTGCAACTAGTCAGTCCGTAGCCCAACAATGCTTCCAATCAGCTTCCCAATACCTTCGCAGTGGTGCCACAAGGTCTGTCGTGAAGGGAAATTGCTATAACAAGAGATAAGGAGTAGAAGCTTTTGAATCCACCACCATTCAATGTGGTGGAACAATTGAAAAAATAATCTACTAATGTGTCTCTATGGGATATCTTAGCTATTCTAGAACATAAGACATTGCTATAGAAGGCTCTCTAGGAGAATCCGATCATTGAACCAAAAGAGAAAATGCTCAAAGGAAAGGTTGTTGATCAATCACTTCCTATCAAAGTTCTCACAAATAGCACAGAGGAAGCCCCTGTCGAGGTTAGAGATAAGCCAAAGCTGAAACCCTTCTTCCTAACCTTCATTATGGGAGAGAAGTTATTGCATAATACGATTATTGACTCCAATGCTAGCACTACAGTCATGCCCAAGCAGATAGTCAAAGCCCTAGGACTTAGCTATGAACATTTGAAGAGGGGGGTTATGCAGCTTGATGGGAATAAAGTTAAAATTATAGGTGTCATCAAAGACCTCCCCTTGACTTTGTTCTCTTTCCCTAGTGTCATAGTTCCACAAGACACTATGATCATAGATGTCCCCCTATGTTTGACCTCTACCTATCCTGAGAATTCACTTCAAAGATAGGAGGGTATCTTTTTTTAGACTGGTCATACTTGATCCTAAGGACCAAGCATGGAGCTAAAATGAAAATAGTATCTGAAGCTTTGCACTCAGAACATGTCACCAATGAAGCTATGATGTACTTTGAAGCTACCCATACCTCTTTCTTTAAAGAGGAGACATATTGTATCGAGTTGCTAGAGGACAAAAAAGTGATTGGAGATCGGACCGATAAAGAGGAAGTTCTCTTAAGAGAATATATAGATGCTGACCCTTTCGACAACTACCATGCTACTAGGCTAGGCACCTATGTCATCTTCGATGAGGAACAAGATATTCTGAAAGTCGTGAAGGAACCTGAGGGTGACCAAACTTCAGAACTCTAGACACTGCACTTTGATGGAGCAAGATGCAAAGTGGGCACAGGAGCTGGGATATGTTTGACATCCCCACACAATGAAAAAACACTTCAGTCTTTCCGCTTCCAGTTCGCTTGTTCAAACAATGAAGCTGAATATGAAGGCCTAGTGCAAGGTCTGAGCTTTGTAGAGTGAATGGGAATTAAGCAATTAATAATGTTCAGAGATTCCAAACTAGTGGTCAACCAATTTTGAGGGGTTTTCGTAGCTAAAAATGTTTGCATGAGATCCTACAAACATAGAGTTTGGGACCTGATAGAAGTATTTGAAGCCTTCAACATTCAAACAGTGCCTAGAGAACAAAATGTTGATGAGGATCACATGGCTGCAATCAGATCTTAGTTTGAACTGGCCTCCAACCTAATGCATAACAAACACTCTGTACAAGTGATAGTCTGACTGATGATTCCAGATAATTATCAGAGCTAGTAGGTATTTGACAGTGATGAACACATTGCCTCATTCATCCAACAGTCGGAAGTGTTTTTTGACCAACTCCAACCAAAGATTGCCGAAGCCTACAACAAAAAATCATTTAGCTAAGGTCTATTGTGACAATGCAAGGAACAACAAAAGGAAGTTTGTAGTGGACAAAAGCGACTATGCTGTCCTTCAGGTCTGAGATGGAAGAAAGCTCAAAGTCAGAAAAGATGTTCTATGTCATGATAAAGAAAGGCTTATTGACTTCTGCAAGAGGTATGAAGGAGTAGTTTTCTAGTCATATGATGACCTTAAGGGATATGATCCTAAAATCATCCAACATACAATAGAGTTGACAAAAGGTGCCAAACCAGTCTGCCAAAAATAGAGGCTAGTTAATCCGAAGATCGAGGCCATGATGGCACAAGAGCTGATAAAGCTAATTTAGTCTCAAATTGTCTTCTCAATCAAGCACAACACATGGGTGTCTAACTTGGTCCTAGTCCGAAAGAAGAACAAAGACATCTGCCTATGTGTTGACTTTCGGGACTTGAATAGAGCATCCTTGAAGGACCATTACCTGCTGCCTTCTATGGAGACAATCTTGCAAACAGTGGCAAGTTTGGGAATGTTTTCATTGTTGGATGGCTTCTCTAGTTACAATCAAATCTAGGTAAGAGAAGAGGACCGAGATAAGACAACATTCACTACTAAGTGGGGAACATTTGCATATGCTAAAATGCCTTTTGACCTTTCAAATGCGGGAGCCACTTTTCAACTAGCCACGGATATCGGTTTCACCGAATTAATTAACAAGATTATCCTAATATATTTGGATGATCTAAGGATGATCATTTCAATCACCTTGAGATGGTTTTCAAAAAATTCTAGGAATTCGGGGTCTCCCTGAACCCAAAAAAATGTGTTTTCAGAGTTTCGCAAGACAAGATATTGGGACACATAGTGTCTAAAGAAGGAATTGGAATTGATCCTGAGCTGGTGAAAGCAATCAAAGAAATTCCTCTACCAGTCAATGAAAAGGGTGTCCAAACCTTCTCGAGGAAGGTAAACTTTGTGAGCAAATTCATTTCAAATTTTGCAGGGATAATCAGACCAAGCACCTTGATGCTTAAAAATGATCAAGTATTCAAATGGATTAAAGAAGCAAGAGAAGCCTTCGAAAAGGTTAAGGATGCTATTTCCTCGACTATTGTGCTGGTTAATCCAAACTTATTGAAGGACTTCATAATGTATGTATTCAACAAGTCAAGCATTGCTACTGTCTTAACATAGAAAGACAATGAAGGAAAGGGAGAACATTCAATAACATTCCACTCTGAGACCCTAAAAGAATATGAGATAGACTCCAACTTCATCAAGAGGAAAGCTTTTATAATAGTTAAGGGACTCAAGAAGTTCTGACACCTAATCTCTTGCAACAAGGTGTTTGTTTATGTCGCACATTCTAGTGTGCGTGAATACATCATGGAAGGAGAAATCACTGAAAAAAGGGATAATTGAATCACCAAGATCCTTGAATATGACATTGAGGTCAATCCTACAAAGACCATCCAAGGAAGAGGACTGTGCGAATATCTAGCACACAATGAACAAATGGCATCCGAAGAAGAACAACTGAAGTTGATTCTAATGAATGAGTCCGAGTCTGAAGGTTGCTGGCTGGCGGACAGGGTGAGATTCATGCACATTTGAAAATATCGGCTCGACCTTCCTTCTCAAAAGAGAAGATTCTACCGACTTTAGAACAACGGATACACACTTATTGAAGGGGTCCTTTTCAACAGGAACTTTAACGACGTTCTGTTGCTGTGTGTCACCATAGAGCCGACTAAGAGGATTCTCGACACTTTCCACAACAATCCCATAGGTGGAAATTTCTCTGTAAAGACCACTTCCATCAAAATTATGTGTGCTGGTTACTTCTGGCCCACACTGTTTAACGACTCATATTCCCTAGTAAAAGCTTGCAAGGAATGTCAATTCTTCGCAGGGAGAAGAATTTTTTTTGCAATGCCTCTCAACCTGATAGTATTTGATGAGCCATTTGAGCAATAGGGACTCGATTTCATCAGGATGATTAATCTCGCCTCAAACGCCAGACATAAATGAATTCTAACAACAACAAACTATTTCACAAGGTGTATTGAAGCCATGCCCTGAAGAGTGTAACATAGGTGGAGATAGTGGAATTTCTTGAAGAACTTGTGACAAGATTCAACCCTCTTAAAACCATCATCTCTGACAACACCAAATCTTTCATAGGCTCTAAGGTATGTCAATTCGCACTCACGAATGAAATATTCTTAAAAATAATGCCAAATTACTACCCATATGGTAATCGCCTAACATAGTCGACTAATAAAAAATTAGTACAACTCATCAAAAGAATCAGTTCGGAGCACAACGAGAATGGCATAAAAATATTTGGGTGATACTCTGGGTAGACCACATAACTCCTAAGCAAGTCCTCAAGACTTTGTTGTACGAGTGAGTATATGGAAATGAAGTGCTATTGCCTATCTCCATGGAGATTCTGACACTACAATTGCTCAAATCCCTCGAGATAGAGAAAAATGGAGCCATGGAGGTTCGGCTAGCCGAGTTGTTGTAAGTGCAGGAGAAAAGAGAAAAGGCCTTGATATCCATGTCCAATCGCCAGTAGATGGTTAAGAGATGGTTTGATAAGAAAGTTTTGGATCAAGGCCTAAAGTGCAGGGACCTAGTGCTAAAGTTTAATGAAAGGGTTGCATAGCTCGACCAACACGGGAAGTTTGACAGTCTTTGGGAAGGCCCATTCAAAATAATTTAGTGTAAAGAGCATAACACATTTGAATTAGAAAGCATGGAGCATGAACCATTGGAAATATTGGTCAATGATATTCATTTAAAATTATTCAATTAATTTCAAAACTATTCCACCAGTGTAAATATGTGGATAATGTAATTTAATTTAATTTAATTTTTTTCCCTTTTGTTTTTGTCGGCCGGTCTTTCAATAATTAATTCTACAAGTGCGAGAAAACAAAAGTGAGTGGAACCTGTTATCGTTAAGTGTAGAGAAAGATAAAAGAACCCATGAAGCAGAGAAAAATGACACCCATACGCTGAATTGAAGTGAGCACACATATGCAGAAAAAGAAAAACAAGCCTACATTGCAAAACAATAGGAAAAGGAGATATAATATTTTAACATAAGCTATATTTTCATTATATTTATGTACTTTGCTAAATACAGTATCAAAATGGCCTAGAAGTAACAATTTTAGAGTATATATCTATATATCTTATGTATCTTCTTTATCTAGCTACTATAAGGCCTTTTCAGGCATATATACAAAAATAGACTGATGGGTATTAGTTTTAAAAGCATATAAAAGAAAATATTCAGTCATGAGTGTGGGCAACAACAATGGAGGCATCAATGGAAGCATTTGGAATCACTTTGTCACCAGGGGCATCTTCATCAGCAGTAGCAGTGTCCCCAGGAGCAATGGCAAGTGGTGGAGGGAACACCAGGTTCCTAAAGTCCATGTACCAGTCGATATCATAAAATGACATCATGTTGTATAGGGAAAACATGAAATGGCATGCACGGGTGACCCTTTGATGATGTTCTTCTTGTGACTGAATACGAAAGCTGCTCAGGAATGACACCCATGGCACAACTGCTTCCTCCTCAATGTATTTCTTGGGGTTGCTTGCCGTCGACAAGCCTATTCCAAACGTAGCGTTAGCTACCACCTCTCTGAGGCCACCCATATATTTCTTTGGAAATATTTTGATTACCAAGCACAAAACCAATGGCATGGGAACCGCAATGTCAAGCATGGACACCACAAAATGAGAGCACACATTAGTGTAAACTCTATACCTATCCTCATAGACAAGGAAATCCCTCCCCAAAACCCATTTGATTGCTATAATGGCTAGAGAATGCTTATTCTTGGTCATCCTTTTTAGGTGCCAAGTTGTAATTTCACCAAGAAAATTTGACTTGGATTTGTTGTAGACTAGCCTAAATGGGGTGTTGATGGTGAAAAGCTCTACACAAATTGCTTAAGTCTAAACTCTATGCAAATACCACACAAACTGCTAACACTGAATGCTAAGCCAATCACCTAATACCAATTCTGCTAAAAGTTGCTAAGTGTGATTTCACTATTTCCTAAGTGCCTATTTATAGAAATGGCCAGGATAAGCATGATAATTTTCATACCATAAACATGAGGTTAATGAAGTACCATCTTGAGAATTGCACCAAGGCTCATTTGAAACTCCCACCTAGTCGCCTTTGCTAGGTATGATTTTGCTATGTGCATGATTAGTGGAAGCTAATTAATTAGCATAAGCTGCTGGTAGTCTCTAGTGGTAGTTCATATAGCCAAATGTTGAGGTGTCATTTTGCAGGTGCTTCTCAAATTTCAAAGAGGGATGCAAATCTTTTCGGGTACTTATTGCATATTTTGGCTTAATCATTCAGTTTGGGATATTATTTTCCACGACATATGAACGCCTAAGCTACCTTCAAATCATCAGCTCAAGTTCCAAGAAAATCACATCGGAATACATTATTTCAAAGGGTCAATATGAATTCTTGTCATTTCAAAATGTCAAGTAATTCGCTTTACATGAGCAAATAATTGGCAGTACATGCCGAATTTAATGCAAGTAGGTGAGCGTTGTTGGCCACCCCAAGAAGGAAATAGCTAAGTATCGCATGCAAAAGGTTTGTATTGTGGATGCTTTTCAAAAAATTCTACCTAGAGCAAAAGAAATTTTAAGTGCAACCATAATCGAGGTAAGTTGCAGAAAATTTGAGCTAAGCAAAACTCTCTAGCAAACATAAATGACAGGGAGTTATCAAACAAAGGCACAAGTAGAGGCCTAGGTAGAAGAAACACAAAGCTTGTTTGATGATATGCATAAAGCATTAGTCGTTTATGTCCTTGAAAAAGTTTCTTACACTTCGCTTGGTATCCTAGAGAATCCAAAATGGGTAAATATGCGGGTCCTGGAGAAGCCCAAAAATTACAGGGATCAAAGTCGAATCAAGGAGGAATGGGATAATATTCATGATCCCATCCTTGCAAAAAACCCCAAGACTTTGAGGGAGGCGTCATGTGAAAGAATGAAGAAATTCACCGACCCTGAGTCATTTTCATAGAAGCTATGGTACAACGAGCTCCCACAGTATATGGTCCCATTTGTTCACTATTGCCCGGAACTAGTCGATGTGGCCATCAAACATTTCAACTTGAGCACCAACACCATTGAGGGCTGGAGATTAAGGGTCAATATCTTCCTAGAAGCTATTTGGAATATGTTGTGCATCCCTAATCCCGACTCCAAACCATAAGAGGTAGAGACATTCAACCCAACGAAGGGAGAGGCAATATGGAGAGGCATGAAAAAGGTTCTAGAATTTTATAACAAAGAAATCAAAAGGCCTAGGGAAGATCACAAAAAGCCACCAAAGACTCCAGTGCCACACATCGCCTTCCCACCAAACATGCAAGATGCATTCTCAATGTTGGCATTTGTTTATGGCCTAGACATCGACAAGGATGTACACAAATTTCAATTGGGTCTGGGCTTTTAGTTCCGTGGGCAACATTCCTTTTTCTGGTATAATTTTGTACAATTCCTTGTTGATGAGATGATAGGGAAAATCAAGGACTACCAAATGCAATGAAAGTTCAGGTTTCCTTCCTTGCCCATATTTTTTTGCACTAGAACCCTCATTTCTTTAAGAAGTATGTAAGATTGTCTATTTTTGATGAATCGGGAAAAAGAAGGCCAACTTCTGTATGGAATCCTCTCCTCTCCTCTACCTATGGCTATTATGCATTTTTAGATTATTTCTTGACTCTGATTTTGCAAGATTTGAAAGGCGATGATGGTTTCGACTGGCTCACCAAGGAGCAAATTACATATATGCAAAAATTCACTCCTAAATGTGATTGGTTTCTTGTAGTGGATTTCACATTCATTTGGCTGCATTGTTTCACCAGAGAACCATTTCGTCTTCCAATATGTGTCACAAATCGGGTGCTATCCCTCCAAATGTTTCAACAAGTATCCCTTATTGACTACAAATTTTGCGAAGGGAAGACCAAGAAGAGGGGATTCTTCGTCTGCCCGCAAACCTTAAAAATAGTGGTCATGAACAAGAAAAAAACACACAAGTTGCTGGAAGATAAGCTGGCTCATTTGGGGTTGGTAATGATTTGCGATAAATAGGATTACAACCGCAAAAATGATGTGCCGAATGGATTTTCCAAGGTAACACACAACCCAAGGTCTTATTGGGAAAAGAGGAAGAACCTGCTAAAAGATCTAGATGATCTACTTGTTGATTTGATCCACATTCTTACAGAGGATAGTAGGCTGCCATGGCACAAGTTCTACTTTCCCACGACGATGTATGATGAGAAGCGAAAAATAGGAACCAACCTTCAGAATAATTTGTTAAGAATAGAAGGATGGAAAGAGGAAAAAATTAGAGATTTCTGGGTATACCGTGAAGAGACCAACAAATTTGAGGCCCCTTATGGAAGTGTGGCATTGGATGAGGAGTTTGATAGATTGTGGAATGAGGCACACATGAATTTTGAAGCAAGTGTGAACAAGGATGATGACTCTAATGAGGATTCTGAAGAGCATATGGGAAAAGGAAAGGAGAAAGAATCAGAAGTGTCATCGACCTCCACTCAAAAAAAGATAAAAACAATTGAGTAGCCTAGCTAGGTTGTTTCAAATGTATAGTTGAACCTATCAAGAGCTTTGCATACACTCACCTGGGCTACTGCAAGAACAAGAATGACTCAACAACAGTCAAAAACCATAGAGGTGGAGGACACCCCACCCACGAAATGATAGTGCACAAAAGCAATTGCTGGGGAAAGTTCACAAACACCCATAGTAAGCTAGGAGGCCGTGACAAGCTAGGAACTGCAATCATCCAGTTAGCAAGTAACATTTTCTCCTTCTTCTCCAACTTCACAATATTTAGTAGTCCTTGTTGTCTTTGCGACACCCATCACTACAAGTGTTGGCCCTCTCTTTTCTGTCTCTATCGCAATGGTAACAAGGGGTTTCTCCCAGTTCTCCCATGTGGGGCCATTTATCTTAATGCCTCCGTGGACCCTTACACCTTTTTCCATTGCCCATTCTGCTCTTGCCTCTCTTTCCTCAAGCGTGACCCCTATTGACATCCCTCTTGCTACTGCTATATCGAGCACAACCCTATTCACCCAACAATTGGAGTTTGCCATGAGCCCACAATCACCGCAATAGCCGATGAGTTATCCCGTCGGTTCACAAACCAGGTTTTGGCATGTCCCTCATTTCTCCATGCAGATAATTGATCTCCCAAAAAAGAAAGCGCCCAGAACCACTACCCTCACATTCCCTTTTTCCCTACCTCCCGGTGGACCTTTTATAGGCAGGCTAGTTCAGTCGTCATCCTGATTTATTGCACAAGGTGAAGTTACAAAAGAAGCATGGGCTCTCAGGATCCAAAAGTGAAAGACGAAGGATGACAACAAGCTAGTAGAGCCGAAAGTGTAGACTATTTAGAATGAAGCTCAAAATGTGATCCATTTTGCAACCATGCATCCAAACATCATCAAATCGCAAGGGGAGATGTAGCCTGACAATTACAGTATGTTTGCCATGGGACTCGATTTGAGCATAGCTCGACCACAAGACAAGGTTGAGTTCATGGAAGAAACGTAAAGGGTGGTGACTACAAACTTCCTCAAGTCTGGTCGCCAACTAAAAAAGAAACAAGAAGAGCTAAAACTTGTGAAGGATAGGGTTGAGTTCCTACAAGCAAAGGAAAAAGCAATGGAGGCAGATGTGCGCTTATCAGAAAAAGCATAGGCAACGAAGGTAGAGCAGAAAAAACTTTGGGAGGAACTTGCAAAGTTCCAATCCGTTGACCTCTCCCTGGTTGATGTATTGCAAAAGAGGAACCAAGACTATCAGAACTGGTTAACCTTGTTGGAGCAGGCGGTGCAACAAAAGGATAAAGAGTTTGGATAGCAGTATGCTCAATTCAAGCAAAAGATGTAAGAGAAGGATGCAAAATTTGGGGTCTAAAAGGCCCAATTGGAAAAAGAACTTCAAGAGACGAAGCTTTCTCTTGAAACAGAGTCAATAGACAAGAGCCAGGATGAGGAAAATTTGTCCAAAGAGCTAAGTAACATTGGAGAACAACTTACATCGGCAAACAAGAGAATTTTAGAATTAACAAAGGAGGTCAGCTTAAAGGATGCAGAGATTTCCATTCTAAGGAGTGCTCCCCAGGCCCTTGCTGCTCAGCCGAACCTCATTCCACTGGCTCAATAGCTATGTATTTCATATTGGTAAAAGGTTAAGGCCTTTTTCCTGACACTACAACTAATGCTTTGATTCATGTCAGCGGTGACAAGATTGAGTAGGGAGGTTTCCAGAACAATTGAGCAGTTCCTATAGTTCATTGTAGAAAGGGTTCCTGAAGTGAAAAGTTTGCTAAGTAAGCTATACATGGTCTTCAATGAAAACTTAGCAAAGGAAGGGATCAAGGATCAGAAGGCTATTGCCAAGACAACGAACAAATTCATCCACTACCACTCGACCATCCTTCGTGCTAATGCATGCACAACTACTTTGAACCAGACTCTGGATAGCATGCAGGAAAATTTCTCCCGACTAACTGAGATGGGCATGCCATCCCCGTTTCTTGAAGATGAGTTAGTTGCCATAGCTGGGAAAATTGCGGTGAAGATTGAAGAGAAAGAGCAGGACACAACCACTTTCCAGAGTTTCAGCCAACCTCCTACCACAACAGATATTGAAGGTGTCATTCATCCGATTGTGCGACTACTCTTCCAATGTGAGTCTGGGGCCGGTTTACTTGCGGTGCTGCCTTATAAAGAAATGCTCTACCTAAGTGGAGCACAAGAGAATCTGCACGACATATTGAGACCATTCGAGGCCGACTTACTGCCTTTGTAGGTAGCTCTTTCTAAACTTTGACTTTGTCACCCTATGGATGGGACTCTGGTCTGCAAGCTAGAGAAAGTTTTGGGTTGCTCGTTTCGTAGGCGAAACACCCTTAATAGTCGCCAAAAGTTGTGAATGTAAAATTCTTCGAGCTTCATTTGGGTGTTTTTTTTGCAAAGTGCCGAACCACACCTCATATGTTCAACATGCCGCCCTTAGCCTTTCATTAGCCTTCTTTTTGCTATACTCTATTAGCTACTTCCATGTTTCTTCCCAACGCTCCTTGTAGCAAAGGCTTCCTCTGCTCCTCTATTGGCTCCCGCCCTACTTCCACATGTCTACACTGCGGGCTATTTATAAACTACTTCACTTCACTTTCTCATCGGGCCCTGTCCGCATGCCACGTTGCTCTCGTTTGCATAAACTTTTGGCGGACCCCATAGCCAGCATCGGTAGCAAACATGTTTCCACGTGTCTTCCTTGCGCAAGCTTTCATCAAAGAGAAGGGAGAATGAACCACGTGCTGCAAACTGCTGCCATGTGTCCCTTCGATTGGAGTTTATATCAAAGGAGATGATGGAGCGAGCAACGGTATACGACATGTTGCCGCGTGTTATAACTGCCTCCATTGCGAAGAGATACTTATCTGTGGGGGATGTTTCTAGACCACTACCATCATTCGCAGGGGACACATCTGGCTAGGAAGCGACTACATGCTATGGCTTGAATATTTTTTTGTTACAACGGCCGAGGGGAATCATTTCTCAAGATACAAATCTTTTCTATTACAAGCTTGCTAGGTGGTGGATTGTTGGCTATAAATATTGATTCTCGCTTCAAAAACGTGTTCAAAAGATGCAAAAAAATTAGAGAGAGACACCAGGCCTTTAATATTGTTTTAGATTATTATATGATACTTTCAGACTGTGCCATTGTTCGGCCTTTCTATTTTTCTTATGTTATTTGATAAGACAGTTTAATACTATGCCATTATTGTCTAGATTGTTCATTTGCAAGAACTTCTATGGTTTTAAATACAAATTGCTGATTTAGATCATGTCTTCGACTCCTCTTTTTAGTGAATGTATGTGATAATCATTTTATGTCATTAGATGAATGGTTCAAATCTTTATCTTTGATTTCTGTGGTTCTGGGACATAGCAATTTACTAATCAGGACCTTAAATTGAATCCCCAAAGATAGATTTATCGTGCCTATATCTACCCCTTGGTGCATCGCCTTAGTTAGATCTTTGTTTTTTAATATCTACTTCTATTTCCCATTCCAAAATCCCAATTACAGAAGAAGTCGACTTCTTTAAAAACTCAGAGGTTACTCAGTTTAGCACAATTGGTTCTCCCATTAACTGAGTTTCCCATAAAGACTATTACCTTGCCAGTTTTTGACATCAACAATATAATCAACATTTATTTTGAATTATATTGAAAAATATAATCAATTTGCCTTGATTAATTACTCTAAATTTTTATTCAATGTCAAATAAAATAAAATAAAATAAACATACACATGCAGGCACACACACATACACATTCAATTAAAATTGTTTTATTTAGTTATCATCTATGGGTGATCTCACAAAGCTGATTTATAATTTCTGGGAGATTTTGATTTTTGCTGAAATCATATATTTTTAGAAAATATAATGATTTAAGCCTTAAAAAGTTTCATTTAAAGCATTCCAATTGAAGAGGGTTTGATCAAACTACCTTAGATCAAACCCCATTGGATAGAACCCCGCTAGTTTTAAACCATACCTATAATGGAGTCTCCTTTACACCTATTAAAATGTTGATAAAAAACCACTTTTGATTTACCTTTTGGGGGATCAAATGAATTCATTTATTTATTTATTTGTTAGTATGTATTCCTTATTATAAGCTTTCCAAAAAGTATTATTTTAAATAAATTTAATTTAATTATTATATTTATTTTTTATTTCTTGTGAATGTAGGTTTTTCACCAAAATCAAGCTTTTTGTTCTGCACATGTGAAAAAATAGAAGATTATAATTTTTTTTTTGAAAAATATGAGTGCACCAGATATTGAAGTCCTTGATCCAACAAAAAAAAATTCAATTTTGATACATACAAAAAAAGTTGTGTTATACGGTAGATGCCTATGTCTGAATTGTAATTGGTTTAACTTTCAAACTTGATTAAGGAAAAAATATTCAATAAAAAACTATGAAATTAATTGGAAGCACTAGATATCGTAGTTATAAATCAAAATTCAAAAAAATTAGAATTTTATCCTTCATGGAAAAAATTTTATGTGTTATACAGTGAGCGTCACTCCTTAAAAATGGTGTTTACTAAAAAAAAACTAGTTTTCGAAGGAGATGCAAAAAGAAATGCAATCTGATTCCAAAAATTTCAAAAAAATATATTTAGAATCTAAAGACAAAATTCCACAAATCACTAGTTTGCATCATCTTCAAATTTCTCACGGTTTAGCTGCTATAGGTGCTTGAGAGTGAAGATTTAGTTAGAAAAAAATAGTTCAATGTCCAGTTTGGCCAAAAATTGTAAACCAGTATTGTGGGATCACCCCTATTATACAAATATAATTATTAAATTCTTAATTTAAATTTATAGATTTAATATTATATATATGAAGTTATATGTATTATATAAAAAATATTTTATAAATTTTAAAATGTTGAATAAAAAATAAAAAAAGGGATGGTGACCCCTATAGTTGAGAGGTGTGGCTTGCATAAATAGGCTACTCTCTCCCAATTAGGCCATGACCCATGAGAGTTACAGGCTCCACAGAGCCCCCAAACATGTATAGTTTATGCTTAACAAAAAAATGATGTATAAAAGAATTTCAATGAATTAAATCTGCCTGTAAACAAGAATAATTAAATATAAATCTTGTCTAGAAAAATAATATGACCTACAAACAATTTTTCTCTATTATATATATATAAAGATAAAGTTGTAGCATTGGAAGGATGATAAGTAAACTTTCAAACTTGCAAACAATTTTTTTTTAACTATAAAGACAATCTTTTCAATCCAATTGATTTTCAACTTTAAAAGATCATAAAGGAAGTGAATGATTATTTAAAAAAAATCATATGGTTGAAAGTTAGCTTCTGGTTAGTTCTTGTTTAGTTTAATAACAAATCAAAACCTCTTGATCTAACTTTAATTTAAATTTAACTTAGAAATATTGGTGATGGAAATCATGTTTCGTTAGGAAAAAAATGTTAAGTGATTTATTTAGAAAAGTAGATCCAAATTTAATTGGCAAGTATTCAAATTGAATTAATTATGGCAAATATTTAAATTTTGTAGACACCTATTCTTATAGCTATTATGAAAGGCCTTGTCCTATGTGATTCATTTTACTCTACTTTCTTATGTGCATTCCATTAACCTATGGTTAGATAGATTAAAAGTGATAGATAAAGTGACTACATGTTGTCATTTATTAATTCTAGTTGGTATTATGAGGTTACTATTAGCGTCTAGATGAAATTCTTAACCCTATTTAAACATTTAGTATGTTATAATAGTAATTATTTATTGAACTTACTGAGTTGTTTCTTGAGAATAACTCTCTATGCACACTTGTGTTTATTCATCTGAAATTAGAATTTTGTGTGCAAATTGAGTCCCTATTTGTAACACTTAACTCCATGCAAAAAGGAAGACACATTTTGAGAGGATGTATGTAGTTTCAATATTTTAAAATAGGAATTATAATAGGAATTGTCATTATCATGCAATTTAAATAATTTTGGTTTCATTTTGGAAAGATATTATGTGGTTTCACTCCACAAAATAACAGTACAATTGTTGAGAGAAAGAATTAACTTAATTACTAGGTTATACAAATAAGTATTGGATTTGAATAATCATGGTTGCAAAATTTAGAGATAGATACTTCTATGCTCACACAATTCCAACAATACATATAGGATTTGAGATTAATCTTAGCGCGTATATTTTTCCTATAACTCATAATGTAAATTTCAAAGGCAATTCATAGGATGAACATAGCAACATCATGTCACAAGCATTAGTCTTGCTATAAAACTTGACTTAGTCATATTTACAATTACTATAGTATTTCTATTTAGGGGAAATTATAAACAATTGAAAGTTTTTATATTTGCATTTAATGATAATTCTCTTCTTCATACACAATTTATAAGAGTAATTTCTAATCATATTGTTTAGGGTGTAATTACTCTGTAGACGTAGAAACATAAATTATAATCATACTCTAGCCATGAAATGTACCTCAAGAAAATGTTGTCAATGAAAAGTAATTGTTACAAGATATAAACAAAAGACTTGTTATAAGGTTATACAAGCTATTATTTCAATAAGAAATGGAAAATTAGTGAAGCATTTACCATGCAATAGGACACCTAAAATAATTCACATGGACTTCTAATCTGTCCTTAAAGAAAATAAATGTGAGCTTAAGTTGTGTCTAATTACAATCCTTAAAGGATTGCTCTCCACTTTCCTCCAATGGTGAATTATTCAAAATTATTAATGGATCAAGAATATTCTCCTTGATGAATCTTCTGAGTAATAAACAACACAAAAATACATGTTGTAGGGATGTATGCACAGGGGATAGTATGGCCGGCTTATCACATGAATTGTCAAATGAAGATCTATAAGGTTATCAAATATCAAAACAATTGTGAGAACTAGACATTAAGAATATCATTTTTGTTGCATGATTACTAGAATGATAGCCTATAATAAATCAAAATTGATATCTTGACATGATATCAACAAAACAAAGATCTAACATAGAAGTTAAAATATTAAGATGGATTAATATATTTTCTATTGCCTAATGAAATGTATTCATTCATATAGTTTAATTGTATTAAATATATATATATATATATATTCCTTGTTATTAAATATTTCTATAATGTGTTCCAATCGAAACATTACTAAAATCAAATGCATATGCAAAGTCAAAAACGTTGGTGTATACAAAGATTTATGGTTTGACAAGCCTGCCTCTTCATTGTGAGCAAAATCCTGCCTTGCTATTTGTGAGCAGATAATGCTCTCTGCCCAACCATTTGCAATTTCATAATGTGGACAAACTTAAAGTCGGCACTATTTCCCACTAGGTAAAAATTGAACTACAAAAATTTCAGACTCCTAGGAAAATTCAATAAACAATTTGTTCGTAATCTCGCTTTGGTTTAGAATATAATTCTTCAATGTCTCCTGTTGGGCATTGTATGGTCAAACAAATCATTAAGTTGAGAGGAATGTCTAAGAATTAGGCAGAAATCTCGTGAATTACAGGCGGTCATTTGGCCAACTTGCAAGAGAAATTGTCAGTTGAAACAGATGTAGCCGTAATCATGGATTTAAGAGGGGGAGAGTTAAAGTGCTTCTGTCACCCTCATGGCGTGCTGCAAAATTATGGCTACCCGAATTCCCTAATTTGAGCTGATTGCTTAACTGTATCTGTAAAAATTCAAATCAAGACATAATCTGAAATACCATATTTGAAGTTCCCACTGTCCAAGAGTGATTTTTTTTTGTGTTACGTTAAGAGATATGCTCAGAGAGGTAGGTAAGGTAAGGTACGGAGGGAGGAGAATTTGTGACAGGCCGTTCCCTTTTGGAATCCTCTTCAGAAGTTATTACGTATTCATTAGACATGGGATGACAGAAATAAGGCAAAGGCTATCCAGCACCAAAAACGGCATGGGCATGTCGGATGCCTATGCCTGCATACTCTCTGACCGCCCGTGCAACTCTGCAGTCGTCAAACTCCGAGCCGTTAGACTTTGTACTTTATGTCAGATAAAAATGAGTTTAATTTTGTGAAAAAAAAATTAGTTTGCTTTCCAATGTTTTCTAGTATAGAAAACTCAGCTTTCTGCAGACAAACAATAATGGAGCTAGAAGTTATTACGTATTTATTAGATATGCTCAGAGATCTAGGTAAGGCACGGAGGGAGGAGAATTTGTGACAGGACGTTTCCTTAAAAATCCTCTTCAGAAGTTATTACGTATTTATTAGACATGGGATGAGAGAAATAAGGCAATGTCTATAGGAGTGACAATTTGCACCGCATGGCATCGATGCCCATCCGCTGCCATCCCTCCTGACATACCTGCTGCCGTATCTGCCAGTCCTCGTCGGTCCTCGTTCTAACCTGACATACTTGCCGTGTATCTGCTTGTCCTCGTCAGCGTGTTCCATACGCCCTAGACTTCCGTGGAGGAAAATTCGCCCTAGACTTCCGTGTAGTCTCATTTATTTATTTATTTGCAATTGTATCTTCCATTTTTTTTATTCGCTGGATTTATATTTATTAAGCACAAATATTATATTTGATCGAATTATATTATATTTTATATTATTTGATTTTTTTTATCTGAGAATTATATTTGGATAAGGGGTTATAAGAATATAATATTATATCATTTTATAATATAATATAATATAATAATATTATATTTATTATTGATAATTAATTTAGGATTAAAAATATGCCTTTCGACAAGAATTTACTTATGACATATAATATAATTTAATGTATATAAGAAATATAGGGTAAATATAAAATATATTTTATTATATTATATTATATATTTTGTATAAAAAATAATATTTTGTAATAATTTCGCCCTAGGTATTTAAGGTATGGGTTGTTGGGGTGACTGACGCATAAACATTTTTTTGTAATAATTAATTAATTTATGATGAGAAATATATGTTTCAAAATAATTTATTTATGATTTATAGTTAAATAATAATTAATATTTTTTATTAACAATTTTAAAATTAATAATAAATAAAATAATTTATTAAAAATAATAAAAAATATCTATACAATATATATTAAACTTAATTATCTATTTTAAAGAAACCATTAAAATATTTTATTTAGTATACAAAATAATAAAGATACACTAAAAATATTGTTTTAAAAAAATGATAAAATATTTTTTAATTCAAAAGTATATATAGAATATAAATAAAATTTAAAAAATCATGACTTTACATCATGTGAAAAATTATTATACAATTGGTAAAATATATTTATGATGAGAAATATATGTTTCAAAGAATTTATTTATCATATATAGTTAAATAATAATTAATAATTTTTATTAACAATTTAAAAACTAATAATAAATAAAATATTTTATTAAAAATAATCAAAAATATCTATACAATATATATTAAACTAATCAAAAATCTCTATACAATATATATTAAAATTAATTATCTATTTTAAAGAAACCATGAAAAGATTTTATTTAGTATACAAAATAATAAAGATACACTAAAAATATTGTTTTAAAAAAATGATAAAATATTTTTTAATTCAAAAGTATATATAGAATATAAATAAAATTTAAAAAATCATGATTTTACATCATGTGACAAATTAGTGCTTTTGCACTTCAAATCTTTTATTATAGGAAGAATTTATTAATTTAAAAACAAATGTTTAAATATTCAAATTTTCAAACAAGTCCAGTGCCTGAATACATTAGACAATTTTTCTCATGAATGCCAATTTGAGAATGTCAATCCCTATAGGAAGCAGGTCATGTTTTCACAAGGATTTCTCTCGAATCATTTTAAGCATAGTTATTTTATATATACCAAAGGGAATATGACCATAAGATCCCCCAACATAAGATCCACCTTTAACTCTTTTAATTCTTTATGATGAATTAACTACCAATACTTTTAGAAAAAATATTTCATATTATAACAAGGGGATACATACCTGACACAGAAAGTAGGATTTGTGCCCCTTGAAGATATCATGGTTTAACCACCTAACCCTACATACCAAGAAAAATATTTAAAATGACTATAAAGAAACAAGACCCCTTATGTCAATCCACAACCTCACCAACAAGGTCACAATATAGAGACAAATTAGCAAAAGTTCCAAGAAAAGGTATTTCGAGACATGGTGAATATGTTTGCAAAATCTCTCAGGCCAACAAAAAATCATGTCCATCATCATCCATGTTCAACAAGAGAAATAGTTGAATGCCAAAATCACTACCCCTTTAATGAATCATTAAATGGAGAGCTATTACATTCATATATGTCCCAACTTCGGAGATTTTTTTAAACATTACCTCATCTCACAATCCATCATAAATAATACTTAGTGAAGTCCACCTTCTAAAGTATATCCATAGTCTGATTGTCCATTCATGAGATAATGGTGAGGATATACACTGCTACCATATACTTACTTACCACATAACACACTTACACTTCGAAGAAAATCATTTAATGCACATAGATCAATAAACCAAACATACGTTTGATACAAATACCTCATGCCAAGCTTTGATCCAAGTGTCAATTCTAGGACCTCCTCTTAAACCAACCACCTTGTTGGAGTTGCAATTAGTTTTAGATGATTTCAAATTATGAAAACATAAAATATGTTCAAAAGCTTGGAATTTTCTCAAAGTCATTTCTCTTTGCTATGGGATGTCAATTTTAAAAAAATACAAAATACATAAATAAATTAAAAATCTAGAAACAAAAATATTTTTAATGACTATCTATAGCCCATGACAATCATTTAAAAAAAATTTAATGACTGTTACCATCCCATGATAGTCATTTTTAAAAAAATTAATGATATTCATGGGCTATCTGACATCCGTTGTACATCTAAAAAATTTGGATCAACATATAGCCCTATGACATGAAGAGATAAGTGTTGAGAAACTTGATCAATAGGTGTCTTAAGAGGAAGTTATATTTCAATTTGCATATGTTAAATCTCCTCATCACCAAATTTCTTTTGCCAGTTTAAAGCTTATGTGTATGATGTTATATGGTATGAGATCTATGCTCAATTTTTGGAGATTCAGGGCTATGTCATTTTCAAGGCTAGACAGAAAAGGATTTCACTCAAAAATAGTAATATCCATCATTTCAAAAGCTTTGGGGAGCTTTGGAAAGATGTTACAACAGTCTTGGGCTCATTGTAATAAACTCCTCTTGAATCTAGAAACTCCTCTTGTAATAAGCATTAAGTAAAAGTATTGAATCTAGAAATACCTTGCTACCTTCATTCGCCAAGCCAATTTCTCCAAAGTTAGGCTGGAGGAAAGTCTTGTAATAAGTGGCAATCACAGGATGGACTCACGAAGTTAGGCTGGAAGGAAGTAGGATCACAAAATGGAGTTCCTCAAAGTGGGAAGTTAGTGCACAATTTGCAGCAGGTTCGAACATCAGTTTGAACTCCTATCTTTAGCTTAAGATTTGGCTTTACAATGTGCAATGAACCTTAGCATAGGTTACTTATTAAAAAAAAAAAAGGAAAAGGGCAAGGAAGAGAGAAGGTTCATAGACTTGAAATTCAGCAATGAATAGTGATCATGGAGGATTTTACTATGGAAAACCTTCCTAAAACATAATTTCACTTAACCAGATTACTACAGTCTCATGAAATTTGTGCAAGTTTCAAAGGACTGTAGTTATTCAATTATTCATTCACCATAAGCATGAACAAACAATAGAAATTTAGAGCAGTCGTTAATCTAAGTCCAGGCTAACTTTACACAACTGTATGTCATCAACAAACAACCAAAAGTATGGATCAAGAAGGTATCTAACAACTATCTCTTCTCCATTCTTGGTACATTTCGAAGCGGCTTCCACCATTTGTTTTGATTGAGTGAATGCCCTAGCAACAAAATTCATGAAGAGCGAAGATATGTCATCCATTGCACTCTCCTCCATCTTCTTATGGAAATATTCTTTAACTTTTTCCACATCTAGTTCCTTGATAGACATATTTTTATCAATCATTAATTGGATATAACCTTCGTTGTCCGCCCGATGTTCTTTAGCCCACTCGAGGTTGAGCTCGGCTTCATGCAACACCTTTTCCAATACCTCGTTTCGATGATGATGAGGTATGTTACAAGAGTGTACAATGACCTTGCTTATATAAACTGAAACCCCAATAAAAAATTCATCTAATCTACCTTAAAAAAAGACAAACCCAAAACTAAATAGTTAAAAATATACACAAGTCAATAGATAAATATATTAATGAAGAAGAGTAACTCAACAAACCTTCCACCAACATCCTCAAATAGGATTTATTCTTCAATTAGGTATCTTTTCTCTTTCTCATTATTGGCTATCTTGTTCCATTCTTAATGTTTCTACTTACCCCCATCTAAGCTATGTGGCAATCTCTACCTTATACCTTCTTGAATACAAAAAATGGAGAATAATATACAAAAGTGGTGGAGAGGGGGGCCTTGAAAGGGCATTCAACGCTTGCTTATCATTAAGAATAATTAAGTGATAAGGTTTTGGTTGAAAAGAATGATATTATTTTAATATCTTGACAAATGAAGTTGGTAAGAGTTTACCAAACATGCTTTTTATAGAACAAAAAGTAGTCCCTTGCTTGGTTTTGGGTCAAATCTATTCTTCTTTTTGAGTGCATTCTATTTTAGCATGCTTATGTAGACGACTTTTAGTAAATTTCATTCATGTTTGGATTTTCATTGTGTGGGTCTGTAAACTTTCAAAAATTTAGGTATTATCATTACTCATACGTTCATTCTAATTTCTTCCTTTCATTCTTTTGTGCAGGTATGTATAATGATGTTTTAAATATTTTAGTTTTTAAGCTATTTTGTTTTAAGTTTTAATTTTAAAACTTTTATTTTTAATGACTATCTATAGCCCATGACAATTATTTTATAAAATTTTAATGACTGTTACCATCCCATGACAGTCCATGGGCTATCTGGCATCTATCTAGTACAACTCTTCCTTTTGGTGCAGCACTTCGGAAAAAATAAAATATTTAATTAGTTGCCTTTTGGAAAATTAAATATTTTAATCTTTAATCTCCGTCTTTGTGAAAATTAATTCAATAATAGTCTTCTTTTGTTGGAAAAATTCACTTCACTTTTTACTTGTACGTATCTTCAGTATGCTCTTCAGGTAAAAATAATTATCCCTTTTATAATCCTATGGTAAAAATTGATTCATTTTCCTTTTCACATAAAAATATTTTTGGGTAAAATAATTACCTAATTCCATAAAATTATCTTACCTCCCAACACAAGCACTTTAAATCTTTAGCAAAAAATATTTACTATTCAATATTATTGCACATTTTGATAAAATAAAAAAATTAAAATAACTTTTAAATAAATAAAAATACTCTTTAAATAAAATAAAATAATTTAAAAGATTAAAATTATGTATTATGTATAATAAATAAAATGATTAAGATATTTGTACAATCTATATTAATTATTCTTTATTTCTTATTTATAAAATAAAATCTAAAACATTATTAAAAAATAATTATTTTAAAAAAACAACTATTAAATAAAAAAATAACATTAACTAATCTTCAATTATTAATCAATGAAATTAAATATAAAAAAAATTACATATTAAAAATAAAATTTATACAAACATTACATGTTAAGAATGAAATTTAAAGAAGATTAAAAAAGCGTAAGGCGGTAAATGGGGGAAAGTATGGCTATAAAAAAATCAATGAATATAGCCATTGTCCATCATACTTTTGGGTTAACCCAAAGAGATAAAATTGATGGGTTTTAAACTTAGATTCATACTATAAAACTATAATTATATTAACAAATAATTAACATACAAAAGTTACATTATGCGAAGAACATTTAGTTAAATCTAGATTGAAAAATATATAAAGGTGAAAATTTGATAATTAGAATAATTTAAAGTATTTATTGATTTTTATTTTATAGTTCATGAATATCAATGTTTTCTCTCATAACATTCTATTCATCATCAACCCTTTGAAATTACACAATTCAATTAAAAATTAATTTATAAATTGTAAAATAAAAATTGATATTGCATCCAAAAATATCTAATTTTAGTTATAATTTATAGTAACTTAAAAATAAAGAATTTATAAAAATATTATTAAATTTATGAAAAAAATAAAAAATAATAAAAATTCATATATAAAAAAATCAATAAATATTTTGTAATTAAAATATATTAAAATCAATTTTTTAAAATAAAAAAACTACATATATTTAATTTTAGTTATAATTTATATTAATAAAAAATTATTAAAATATTATTAAATTTTTAAGAAAATATATTTAAAAATAATAAAAATTCATATAAATAAAAAATCAATAAATATTTAATAATAAAAATATATTAAAATCATTTAAAAAAAATAAAAATAAACTACATATATTTAATTTATATTAACTAAAAATAAAAAGTTATAAAAATATTACTCCAAATGGCATGGAAAGGGGATGAATTAAACTAAAATTCAAACTCAATAAAATTCACCTGCCGTAAGTTGAGTTTTCTACAGTACGGACAAACACGAAATTTTTTAAGCAACGGACTTAGATGCTACGGATATAGTGGGTACGGATATGGCAGGGCATCGGATGCACATAGACCCATCGGTGCAAATTGTGGCCTCCATAGCCAGTGCCTTTTGGTTGTGTTTTTTATTCCATTCAAAGGAATGCGGTAGACTGGGGGGTTTTCCAGGGAACGGGAAGAGAGACGCACAGACAGAAGCGTGCGGGGAAGGCGACCTGCTATTTGGGGGAGAGAGCATTTGTTTTGCCACAGAGAGATCCAACGCCTCTCTCCCATCATCAATTTGGCAGTTTAAATTTATTTATTTATTTTGTTTACTCCGTTCTCCTTGCTCTCGAGGTTATTTTTGGTGACAATTTTTGTTAGTATTGTCTGGATACCAGCTGTCGCCAATGCTGTAAATGCAACGATTACCAAAGCTATTTTTCACATAGAGTGAATAAGAGGGGACAGATCATCTCCATACGTTAAATTCGATAGATTTCTTCTTCAAAAAATTATACTTTGTGTAGTATATTTCTTCAAAGCGTTTAACTCAACTTGGGAGCATGGAGATAAAACTTATTTAGGAGCTGCTATTAAGGGTAAAGCACGGCTGCTAATTGCTCAATTGAGGACCGGGTCGCATCATCTGAGGTGTGAAACCGGAAGGTGGACTATACCTAAGAAAGCGTGGGAGGATAGAATTTGCATGTTTTGTAGCAAAGGGGTGGTAGAGACCAAATGGCATTTTATCATGGAGTGCACGGCTTATGAGGATATTCGTAGTCAGTGTGAAGGCAACTTGAAGATCAGCAACTTGCACGAGCTATTTGATGAAGAACAAATCATCAAGACTGTTAGTTTTCTGATCAAAATTCACAGTAGAAGATCTAGCATCGAAAAGATTTTGGAGACTCCGTAGTTTTGTGGTTCTCGGTCCCTTAGACTTTTTGGTCTCGTGGACGACATTAAAATCCCTCATTCATTCATTCATTCACAGTTTGGTGCCATTTTACTCATTCTTGTGCTTTAAAAACCAAACGCCACATCTTGGTGATATGGATCTTTTTGCTGTTATTAATTATATTACTCATGGATATCAGTAGCAGCTAGACCTTGAAATTAAGGATTTAAAATAGACCTCTTAGATTTAACTTCAATGGCTTTAGGAAACTTAACTGCCAGCAATTCACCACAATAAAATTCACGTCATGACATTTTCATTTCAAGGAAAATTCACCACCAGCAATTCACTGTGATGAATTATATATTAAAAATGTTAATGACATGAATTTTCCGCGGTGAATTGTTGATGGTGAATTTTCCTTGAGGTGAATTTGTCATCGGGTGAATTTGAATTTTTCTTGAGGTAAATTTGTCATGACTGTGGAATTTTCTTGTGGTGAATTTGTCATGATGGTGAATTGCTGACGGTGAATTTTCCAATGGTAAATTTATGTGATTTCAACATATAAGAATATAAATAATGAGTGAACGTATTCTTCCACTTTGACTTATCCATTAGGAAATTGAAATAATGTTAACTTCATGTAAGGAAGTTCAGGGTAAAACAAATTCAGGTTAAGTGGTTTTTATTGAATCGTTGTGAGAAGATTATAACCTCTGCTCAGTATCACATTCAGCAATGCTTCTTTCACTTCATTTATAATGTCACTAAGTTGTTCCTAAACATCCTTGAAATTTTTCTAGTATGTTGTTATGAGAGACAATTCAAGTGTTAATTAACATTGCATGCAAGCGTATAAAATTTTAAACACAGTTTGCTGCCATCTTGATATATATTTAGTAATTGTCGAATGTCTTAGGGTGGGGTTCTATGGAGGGAGGCTTCTTAAAAAAAATTAGTGGGTGCTGCTGAAATTTTTTAGGATTAGGTATTTTAAAGTTGGTGTTCTCATGAATTTTGTATCATAGTTTAAGCTTAAAATTTTAAGCTCTTATATTTATGGAAGCTGGTGGTTTTATGAATTGTATTATTTTGCATATTCAATTCGGCAGTTAAATAAATATAAAATAATAAAAAAACTAATTGGTGAGAATTTAAAACTTCATATGATTGACAAGTGGCAAAAAAAAGCCTAAGTTGGGGCAATTTCTAGCCCCACCCCTTTTGCACCGACTTAAATTTCTGATCTAAAAAGTAGGGGCTGCTATTGTTGAGGAAAAGATTATAATTTACCCTATAGCATTTTATATTTTTGCTTCATGGGACCCCTTGCTCCTTCAAATTAGATCCCGAAGCCCCCCCATGAGACCCTTAGATCTTGAGTATAGTAGTGAGTCAATGGTTGTTCTCTTAATCCCTTTTTGGTATAAAACTAGAGACTTTTGTTCAAACTTAGATTGAAATAGTATAGGGTCGAGACCATTCCACAATGAAAATAATACTACATTGTCGTTGTTCATGATACTTGTACATAAGTACATAGATTATAAATTTGGCCATCAAGATTAGAATGACCATGTTATGTTATTTTTTTTTGGTTACTTGCTATTATTAGTGTATGCTACAAAATTTA
>VDFB02129363.1:0-11325 GCA_007258455.2 Sequoia sempervirens | reverse complement strand
TAATGCCCTAGAAGAGGCAAAATGAGAGATGCAAGCATTCATTACATTGTTGGTTGAAAAGAAATTAGAAAGGGCAAGCATGCAACCAATCATAACAATCATTCAACCTAATTCAATAACAAAAACCAAGATAGAAATGATAATGTTGTGTGCTTCGGTCATGGTCTACCTATACGAGGCACATCCACTTCATCTATAGCTTGAGTAGAGCCCAATAACAAGGGTTTTGTGCTTAGAAACATATCTAGAACATCACTTTTATTTCAAGGTATAATGTGGAACAAGGAGGTGCACAGAGAAATAGACAAGACATGCTTTTTCTAGTATTATAGTAACCTTCCCTTCAACATGGTAAAGGTCCACCCCTTACTAGGAGTATTTGGTGAGAACATTAATAGTTGTAGGGATACAAGGCACTCTCTCCAAAAGAGATAAGTGAGAAGTTACTCTAGAATGCTATTGTAGATGCAAAGATAATTGTGGAAGATCAAAAAAAGGTAATGGTGAAAGTTTGGATACACGGTTCTTTTAGATTGTAATGTCCCCATTTTTGGGTTCTCTTGCACTACAATTGGCTCTAACCTTCTCGGTGTGTGTCAACCTTATCAAAGGGGTTATTTTATGTTATCAATGAGCTCATATGATCTAAGGGACTCATATGACACTTTTTAAAGTTATTTTCAGCTTCTGGTGCATTCTCTAAGATTCTTAGAGAGAGTGTCTATTAATAGTAAGTCCCCAGTTGGGTCCAATTCTCATTATTCATCATCAGTATCATTTTAGTGCAGTCAAATTTCAAGTTCAATGCTTTTTGACAATTTTCGCAACTTTGATGTATTAATGGGTTATAATTTAATTATTTTTACTAACGTTACTAATTTAATTAAAATAATGTAATGGGCACCTTAGTTTAATAGCTCTTCAAAAAGAGGATGAAAAGTTTTTAATGTTGGATGGTGTGATAAAGTGACTTTATGCATCAAGAATGTTTAAAAAATTAAAAATAAATCCTTTTTGGAGTAATAAGGTTTACTTAATTTATAAAGAGATTTTATATTATATTCTTGGAAATGTTTCCAAAAAGGTTATATAGAGTCTTGTGAGCTCATTAGGAGTATTTTGGATATTGTTTATTTCTTTGTTGGAGATTTGCTTGTGGTTAGATTTCTCACTAGAGGGACAAAAACACCAATGGTTTTCTAATGAATGAAAAATCTAGAAGGTAATGCGATTCCAGCCAAGAATCGATAGTGTGCTAAAGCTTTGAGATTTGGGGACGAAAACCATTAGATTCCATTGGAGCAATTTCATACAGAAGTTTCCGTGTCAATGTCCGTGAAATTAGTCGGAGCGCAGTTGATGTTTTAGTTGTGGGAGATATCCTTCTCTCAAAATCAAAATAATAAATGATATATAAATATTATTTTAAAGGCCAACCTAAGATGAAAAGTCACCTTGGTTCTTGAATGAGGCCAACCCTTGTGAAGAATTTCCTTGCTTGTGAAGAAGCACCTTACTTTGTATATATGGAAGGAGATGCTCATTCATTTGATCATCAATTTTATTCTAAAGAGACATTCACACTTATCAAGGAGTTTGTGCATCTGCAACAGATCATATTATTGCATAAAGCAGATCGACATTAAGGAGAGATCATATAATTGTGTATTTGCATCTAAGTGAGGTGTGATTCTTTATTGCATTATATTGGCCTTGTGTGTGGCCAAGATTGTAAGCAGATTTCTATTCCTTTAAATTCAATATATAAGAGAGATATTTTGGCTGGGATTTTCTCCCTTGGGGAGGGTTTTCCTAGGATAAATTATGTGTTCTTTGTTCACTATGTGAATTTTCTGTTAATTTGCATTTCTGATTAAAACATGGTATCAGAGCGGGTTCAAGGGAAATTTGATCAAAAGCAATTGTAGATTTAAGATCACTTCCAGGTGTGGAGGAATTTGATTTCATTTTTAAGCTTCATGTGCTTTCAAGGAGTTCAATATTTGAAGCTTCAGCTGTGATAGATTATTGTTATAATATTGGAGCAACAAATCAATATAGAGATATTAGGAGGAATTGCATATGAAGGCAACAAGTCAGGTTTATTTATCACTGTGAGTGAGAACAAATTTGGGAGTATATGACTGTGGTGTGGTTGTATATGGAAAATCACGAGCTGCTGTTGGTGTGAGTGGATGCGATGGTACTTTGGTTTCTTGACATTGTTCTGAAGATCTGTGCGGGCTGTAATGGAGTTATGTTTTGGTTCTTGCTGAAGACAGTGTGTAGGTTCTATGTTATCTCCTCTCATTCTTGTGTCGTATGGGATATGAGTTTAATGGAATGCTCAAGTCTGAAAAACAGTGTTCATTCTTCAAGTCATATGAGCTTCTGCGCATTGGTGTAAAGTTTGGAAATTTACCTATGGTGTATACATTTGAGGCTTCAGAGATTTCAGGGAACTCTATCATTTACATGTAATAGCTGAGAAGAGACTGCAAGACAAGCACCCGACTACATCTATTGACCAACATAAAGAGATAAGTATTTTATGTTTGAATAATGATCATGAATTTTATAGTTAATAATAATTCATGCAATAACATTGGGAATAGTGAATCATGTATGCTACTAGCATTGATATTGTGATAGTTTGATTCTACGAACTATTAGTAATCTCTAAATTACTTCCGTGATGGATCGAGGGAGCAAAAGGATGATGAGAGATTGTATCCAAGGGAGAAGAGTTTGATGCATCCCGGTGGAGGAAGTCATGCAAACTGAAGAATGGAGACACAACCTGTTGCCATAGGACTGAGTTGGTGGCACATAACTAGAGACATCTCTTGAAGAGGAAGAACCTATTCAGATTATCATTGCGATAAGTTTCTTCGAAGAGGATGAATTAACTTTCAGAGGGAGTCTGCCAAACCATTAGAGGCAACCTTGGACAAGGAGGTTAGGAGGTTGATGCAAGAACTTGGAGCTTCAAAGGGAGTCACATCATCATGAAGACTTGTTGTAATGTATATTTCTCTGTGACGAAGAAGTATGAGGTGAAAGCCCTTGTTAGTGTATATCATGACTTTATAGAAGTATGAGGTGAAAGCCCTTGTTAGTGTATATTTCACTGTAACGAAGAAGTATGAGGTGAAAGCCCTTGTTAGTGTATATTTCTCTGTGACGGAAAAGTATGAGGTGAAAGCCCTTGTTAGTGTATATTTCTATGTGACGAAGAAGTATGAGGTGAAAGCCCTTGTAGTGTATATTTCTTGATGGAGAAGTATAGGGTGAAAGTTCTTGTCATGTATATTTCTCTAAGACAGAGAAATATGAGGTGCGAGCCCTTATCCATCTCTAAGACGGAGATGTGGTTCTTTCCACACATGGGAGTAGCCATGGTGGATGTCATGTTGAGAGACTCCATGACGACATCACGTTGAGAGACTTCGCGATGAACCCTTCGTACTTGTGTTTTTCCAACACATGGGAGTAGCCATGGTGGGCGTCATGTTGAGAGACTCCATGATGAAATCACGTTGAGAGACTCTGTGATGGACACTTGTGCATATGTTTCCTTCCACACATGCGAGTAGCTTTAGCGGTGGATGCTCGGCGTTGAGTGACTCCATGACGACATCACATCGAGACTTCGCGATGAACTTTTCAAATGGGTATAGCCATTCTCGATGTCATGTTGAGAGACCCACACATGGATGTTCAGAAGGACACCTCCCTAGCTAAGAGGGAGTGCTTACGTCAGCTTGAGATATCCTTCTTCAAATCTAGCCACAAATGATATATAAATATTATTTTAAAGGTCAACCTTAAGTTGAAAAGTCATTTGGTCCTTGAATAAGGCCAACCTCAGAAGATTCACGCGTTTGTGAAGAGGCACCTTACTTTGTATATATGGAAGGAGATGTTCATTCATTTGATCATCGATTTTATTCTCAAGAGACATTCACACTTATCAAGGAGTTTGTGCATCTACAACAAATCTTATTATTGCATAAAGCACATTGACATTAAGGAGAGATCATATAATTGTGTATTTGCATCTAAGTGAGGTGTGATTCTTTATTGCATCATATCGGCCTTGTGTGTGGCCAAGATTGTAAGCAAATTTATGCTCCTTTAAATTCAATATATAAGAGAGATATTTTGGTTGGGTTTTTCTCCCTTGAGAAGGAGGGTTTTCCTAGGATAAATTTATTGTTCTTTGTTCATTGTGCTGAATTTTTTGTTAATTTGCATTTTTGATTAAAACAACATGGGAGCACAACGATTTATTTATACAGGTTGTATAGGTTGCTAGGTGTGTTGGTAGAAAGTTATTTAATTTATAGGAAAATAATAAATTTGTAAGTGTAAAAATATATGTGAAATTATTGTGTCGTGTGTGTAAGTGGATTTCGGATAGAGATTTTGTGCAACTTTGCTTTATCAAGAAAATGCAAAATATGATACTACAGAGCATGGTGATATTAATTGTTTAACCTTTCTAACAATGTTAGATTTGGATTTGAAAAGACTAATTTCTTTCTCAAAAGTGTACAAGCTTGAAGTTTGTCAAGAGAATAAAAGAATTCTAGAGCAAGAAGATGCAATATAAGAAGTTGTAAATTATCCAAAGAATACAACAATTGAACCAACTTCTAAAAGAAAAAATGGTGAAATTCAACATCACTGCTCTATCTTATTTTAACTTTGAATACAAACTATTTCATGGTAAAGGTGAAATTTCTTAATTTATTTACCAAAATTCACATATAAATGAAGTTGAGATCAAGTATGACTCATTTAATGACTATATAGATGAAATAATACCTTATTTTTGGTCATTAAATAACAAGAAACAAGAAGTTAATGGAAATAATAAAATATTTGAAAATGATCAATGTTAAAAGTGTGAAACCATAAAATACTTATTAATTAAATGATTTTAAATGTGTTTTTAACACTAAAATTGTTGAAAATTTTGAACAAGCTCATGCTCGCAACAACAATAATGAACAAGCACTGGAGTTATCACTAAGAATTCCCCACTAAAGCTTTTTTCTTTGGAGTCTACATTGTGAAGGTATTTTTTTGTGCCCTTTACTATTTTCCTTTGGTCATGGTTGTTTTAATGGCTTTTTTATCGTCAACATTGTATTTGGCAATGGACTAGGTCTTTTTGTAATATTTCATATATTTTAATATAATCTTATTTCAAGTGCTTTGCACCTTTTGTCTGAAAAATAGATTAAAAAAATCAAAAGGATGACTATAATTATAATATACATCGATGCACTATAAGTTTCAATTGTTGAATCAAATCAATGGCATAAGTTCTAATCTAGGCTGAAGTTTTGACATAGCCAAATTTATACATAAAGACTCTAAAATAGAGACAAGTGTCAATGAGTGTGTTAGCCCTTGCAAAAAAATTTAAGGTTTTAGTGTTTGGATCTTGTAGGGTTCCCAAAAGTTCTAAAGCCTCTACTATCCAACTCATGCTTGCACGCTTCATGGTTGCCTCAAGAATTATGTTATTAATGAAAAATAATAGATAATAAGACAAAAATTTAAAAGGATGACAAAAACTTCAATTTACATTGATAACCCATATTATAATATTATATTAAACAAAAGAGTTTACACTTTATAGATGAATTTTTAGATAGCCTTAAGCTAAGGTGCTCTAACACGAACCTTCAATTTTTGTACTTATAAATTATAATGTGTAGGGTTTACCAAAATCCTAAAAGTTAAAAACCCTTGGCTTCCAATTTGTCTATGTGTTCTTAAAGGTTTTAATTCATCAATGACTAGTTTAGCCTACGAGAGTGCTTTAAGTTGTTATGATGATGTTTCCCACGTCGCTATTTCATCATACCCTAATTCAAATTGTCGATTGTCTCCTTTTTCCATGATAAATATTTACCATACCACTAATCGATTATGCGCTCAACTTTTAGTGGCCCTCATTTGTTGCCTATGTGTCAAGTGTTGATTGTAGTGCACTTGCACTTCATAGTGCAGTTTCTAGTTGAGCATCAAAGCATATTCTTGTGCCCTTGTGCTATAATGACATGTGTCCCCAACCATTGGTTTGACTATCAACAGATCCCACAAAATATATACGTTTGATGCACTGTTGGTGCAAAATATTCACGGTAATGATAATTTAAAAGGATGACTAGAATTACAATTTATATCAATGTACTTATAATATTATAATAAATTTTGATTGTCAGATGAATGTAGATCAATGACATAAGTTCTATTATGAACCAAAGTTTTGACATCCAAATTTATACACAAGGTAGAGGCAAGTGTCAATGAGTGTGTTGGGCCATGCAAAATTTTCTAGAGGATTACCAAAATCTCTAAAACCCCTATAGTATCTGGCTCATGTTTGTATGCTTCATGGTTCTAATTTTTTGATGACTGGTAGAACCTATAAGCATTGTATTATTAGTGTCTCTTGTGTCGTTATTTCACCAACCTCTCATCCAGATTATCACTCGTGCCTTTTTCATACAATCATACAATGTTAGTGGATCTCACCTATTGTCTACATGTAAGGCTATGGTTGTAGTGCATTCACTCTTTATAATGCAACTTCTCATCGAGCATTGGAGCATTATTTTGTGTTAGTGCGCTTTGGTAACACATGTCCTCCTCATGGTCCTAAATAATAGTAGAGCTCGCCAAGTGGTGTGACAAGTGTATATCCCTTATTGCAACGTGTAAGCCTTTCTCAGCATAATTTCTAAGCAATCTTCCCAGACCATGTTTGCATTGATGCGCTCTACAGATACATGTCCTTAACATAAGTTGGGCCCACGTAACATTGTGTTTTCTCTTGGGCTCGAGAATTGACCATTATTGAACAAAACATAGCAAATGATAGCACGATATGTGTCCTATCCTTATTGTAGTGCAAACTCTCCTCACAGTGCAACTTCACGGATTGCTTTTTCAAAATCTTTTGCACTAAGGGAAAAGATGTGTGCTATTCGTTGATCCAATTTATTCAACAGATTGATGGTCCACATTCAATTTTCAAAGGACCAAATGGCTCATGGCGCACTCTAAGTTTGTTATTTTGCTCGTATGAGCATTAATAGCAAATTTGCAAAGGGTGATAGATATGTTTCATTTCCTCAAGGTTTTTGATTAATGTCCTAATTATTGTCTTCAAGTTGTAAGAGAAGAGATTTAATGAGGAATTGTGGTGAGATTCTTTGTTGTTGATTCAAAATCTAGATTTTCAATTGTTGATAATACGAGTATGTTAAAAAAAAAGTATGTTAATAAGAGTTTCTAATTGCTAAGGTTTGGAGGTATTATGGTGTTTGTTGGGTTGATATAGTTTTTATATCCATATTTTAAGAGGTCTCTACCGTTAGTTCCACTAAATTGCTAAATGGGTCAAAGTACTTCCTAGAGAATTAGAGAAAAGTATTGTTTAGAGCAAGACTTGTTAAGTCAGCTCCTTGGTTCCACAAAAGGGAAAAGCACACCCAAGGCACACAAATTATCTCTGAGAAAATTTATGATAGAGTCAATTCGATCATGGATGCTATCATCTCAATCCAAGGATGGAATTGGTTCAAGAAGTGTTATGGTCATAGAAATGTAGAGCATCCTATCTCTAACATTTGGAATTATGATTTGGTAAATTTGCTTGTCCCCAATATCTTTGTGAACATGGCATTGATCCATACTAATTGTAGAGCATGTGATGCAAACTCCAAAACGTTGAATATTTGTAAGGGTGATCCATTACTAGTGATTAATAAAGTGTTGATCAAAGAGGTTTTCGACCTTAACCCCATGGTGAGTGTTCAAATTGATTTTGGTGAATTGAACAAGGTAGAAGATACAAACTGAGTTACAAGATAAAGTGGTTGCCACACCATGGAAAGAAATCTTTTTCTTGATTTACAAAGGATGAATTGGAGCTATTTAATGAAAACATATTTGAGGAATATTTTAGAATCGCATATTATGCATTATGTTAGGCATTGGTAATAGATTACAAAACTCAAATTTCAATCCCTTTAATGATGATGGCTATCGATGTTCATGATAGGGATATTAACAGATATTTTGACTATGCATCTTATATTGTTGAGGGGATTCACAAAGAACTAGTGTTCTTCAAGGAAAATAAAGGAATTCCTTATTTTAAATGGTGCTCAATGCTCTACCATATTTTGTTGTCCTATGGGAGAAAATTTTGGGGCAAAGCTCTATAGCTAAAACATCAAACCCCTAATGGATATCAAATCCCTATTTAAGGATAGACTCACATATGGGACCTCCATTGTAGATGGAGGTGATTTTGAGACTATTGGGCCATCAGAATAGGAGATTATCTGACAGTGTCATGGGATCAATAAGACCCAAAGAGAGCCAACCAAAGAAAGGATATGACCATAATTAGGGTGACTGGTTTCTTCTTTTGAGAAAAACAATCATGAAGGTATATGGTGTGAATGTTGAACTACATGTTTTTCCTGAATGCGTTCTTGATATGGTAGCATTCCTTGAAATAATGTGGCAGTTGAACACATTTGATAAGCTTCATTTGAGAAATCATAAGAAAGGTCATTCTTTCCATCAACAATATTATTCTCAAACTTCAAAATTGCTTCAAAGGAAAGATTTTTAATACTAGAACCTAAGCTACAAGTTTACAAAATGAGAATGGAGAAAAGGAGGAATTTTGACCCTGAATATTTTATTGATCAAATCAAAAAGGAGTGGGAAAGTCTATATATGAGCATTAATTTAATGAGCTGCAATATTTTATTCGGAATTGCACTTTTGATGCTAAAGTCCAAGATAGAAAGGATAAATGGTTCAAAAACCTCATTGGAGAAGGAAGTAGAAAGAAGAAAGATAATGAGTACAAAGGAGATTTTGGTCAGATCAAAGATCCCATCATTAGAATACAAAGATTGTTAGTTAATGTTGCTACCCTTGGTCTCACACCACCCTATTGACTACAAGATCAATTGTTCAAAAACCAGTCAAAGGTGAAGTGCATCAAAAAGATAAAGAAGTGGAGCAACTAACTCCTCAATTACCAATGGTGGCGCCTAAAGGTGCATGAGTTGTTATCCCTCCAATGGAATCATTGCAACAAGAGGTGGTACAACCCTTATTTGACTACACTATTACTGAGGAAATTGGAGAAAATAATATTGAAATGGAAGAAGTCTAGCATACCATTACTTCTTAAAGACTTGAGTTACTTCATGCTCCTCCAAAAAGAATGTTGCCTAGCCTTGGTGAAGGAGGTAAGGTTGTACAATATGTGAGAGCCCTGACATGCAATGAATTCCTAACTAATGATAATTTGTCAAATCTAAGGAGTTCAAAACTCTCTTGATAAAAAATAAGATAGAGGAATGTTATCAAATGGCAATCAGGGTGGAGGAGAATTTGAGAAGGCATTTGCAGGAAGAGGAGGAAAGAAAAAAGAGGAAAAGGAAAGAGAAGATGGAGGTAAGATGTTGATGAAGATGTGTTAGCATCTAAAGACCAAGCTTATTAGCTATATTTTGGATCTCGATTCAATACTAAATTTGAAACCCTAGCCATATGGGAAATTGAACAAGTCCTAAAAATAGTAATCCCTAGGTAGCAATGGATATAAATGAGCTTACTAGTAACCTAATTGTCAGAAGACTAAGTGATACCACTACTCCCAAGTAACATCCTTAGTAGTAATAATAACTTTGTTCAATGAAGCAGTAGCCAAAAACCTGCAAGATGACTTTGAAATCTTTTAAAAGGATCAAATCATTTTTTTTGTAGTAATATGTTGAAGGGTAAAGTCATTGAGCACTCCCCCTCAAAGCCTGAGATTAGATCTTGCAAATCCAAAAGCTATCTTAGGAGACATTTCCCAACAAGATAGGGATGCCTTTATGCTAAGGATTACATAATCAAAGAAGAAACTTAAGCAAAGTAAAGAAGTAGAGAAGATTGCAAGAGACAAAGGGAGTAAGAATCTTGGTGAATTACTCAGAAAATATTTTGGTCATCAATTGTCCATAAATTTGTTGATGCATGTGCCAATTGTAATAACTTGAGAAATGCATATGTTGGCTATGTCAACAATGAAATGATTTTGAGAGATATTTTGAGCATGTGGATTCCATGTATACAAATAATGGGAAATGTGTTCATCCATGCAAGGTTTGATCCAAGTTCTCCTACTGAATTCTTAAGTACTCAGGATGTGGCAAGGCTCTTGAATGGTATCTCTTTTAAAATCAAACTCAATATATCACTAAGAGAAAAACTTAGTTCTTTTGAGGTCCTTAAAGAGTGTTTGATTCCAAAAAATTTGGATGATAGTAGTGAGGTGAAATCATTGAATGACTAGAAATTAAGATTCCATAGAAACTCTCGTGCCTTAATTACATCTCTCATTTTTTGGTGTAGGAGCACTTGTTTGATTTCTTGCCTCCATGAGGCCATTTGTAAATAGTTGCTTTATTTTTTGTATTGGATCTTATAATAAGGTTTATCAAACCATTTTAGAGGTTTTTAAGTCTTAGGAAGTCATATTTTAAGTCATTTGTCAAATAATGTTTGAAGTTGTTCCATATTGTAAAAATTGTCAAAAGTGCAAAATTAGGTAGATGAAGTTTCATTAAGGTGTTTTGTTAAAAAACTAACCAAAAGGTAGTTGAAAATGGTTGGTTTTGGTTGGAAATGTATAAATACACCCTCAAAAACTCGAATTGGGGGTTGGAGACACTATTTTTGAAGTTTGATGAATGGCAACCTCAAATTTTGTGTACATTTTTTGATTTTTACATTGTTTCCAGGAGGAAGTTATGCTTTGTACGGCCTGGTATGGATACAAATAATGGAGTATCATGTATGGATGTAAATATCTCTATTTCTAGTTTCCAACTTCTTTTTTTTCATTGAATTTTATTGAGTTTTGTGGAAGATATAACTATTTTGGCAAGACTGCCCTATTCTAACAATATTGTGCAGAATTTACAGTCTGAAAAATGTGATGGCACAGATTGTAAAGTATATATTTTGGATCTGAAACCAATTTTATTTTTTTTCCATGTGAATATACTTTCTTTTTCTTCAATTCTCATCAAATTTCATTAAGATTTGAATAAGTTGTGACCATTTTTGTGAGGGTAGGTCTGAACCCTACCTAGGGTTTGCAGTTTTGGGGAAAATGCAATAACTTTCTTTTCCACCATTGGATCTTCATAAAAATTATTGAAAAGGTCTATAACTATGTTTTCTTCAATATCACCAGAGCGATTGTCTTCATTATTTGTTTTG
>VDFB02129362.1:0-15730 GCA_007258455.2 Sequoia sempervirens | reverse complement strand
CATTATAATTTTCCCTTTTTTCTTTATTGTAGAGGACAAGGTATTTTCTCCATTTTCATTTCCCTTTTCCTTTGCTTGTCTTGTATGACCCCAAGTGACTTTAAGGGGCTAGAGGCATCCTTAAATTCCTTCAATCCTCCTTTGGCATCTCTTCTGCAAGGGACCTTCCAACCTCATTAACACCCATCTAAGAGGAGCTACACATCTCACCACAACCCAAACCAAGAGATAAGAAGGTTCTAGATGTTCTTTTTTCCTCCAAACAATTTGTGATTTCCCTTTGTTCAAGCACTTTTTTGCTATATGACCAGCTTAAAGGCAACTGGATGATAAATCAATCAATGCAATTAGATTTCTACAATTCATAGCTAAATTAATTTAGCTACTTTTGGATTTGATTGTGTGCTTGTTGCATCAAATCACTCAATGACACATTTTTTCTTAGGAACAAAGTTTAGAGCCCATCTTTTATGGTATAAAGTAACCTTTCTGAAAATCCATGGACCATATGGAGGATTTGTATACAATCTTCATGGTTCAAAAAGATATAAAAAATAATCCCTTCATCATGACTAAAATCTCCAAATGACCCAAGGATTCCATTTCTGCTAAGCCCACCTTCTAAAGGGATCAATATTTGGCCTATCTCACAGAAATTTGCCAACAAGCGAATGTTTAAGCTTGGAAGCAACCTTGTTAACAATAAAGTCAAGAATATGGAGTAGAGAACCTTTACAACCCTAAGTGGGAGTGAAAGACAATGAAAGAGTGGAGACATTCAAGCTTTTGACATCTTCCACCCAAAAATTTCTACCCCAAACATCATACCCTTGAGTATTGGAATGAAAAAGGGCCAAAGAGACATGAACAAAAAATAGTCTTCAATTCACTCTTTTAAAAAACTATTACATAGACAAATTAAATAGACATTTGTGAGCTACTGCTCACTAAACCATATTGCCATTTCATTCATTCACATTACAACTATTGAATCCTTACACATACTTCTTATGTTAGAGAGCTTCGACTCTTCCATAAATTGACAATCATTCTTTTATAGCTCTGTGGAGCTGGACTCCATTTGTGGGAGTACATACTAAATAGACATCATAAAATATATAGAAAACCTTACGGAGAAAGCTTGACCCGCAAGAAAAGTAATTAGAATATATTTAGTAACTTGACATACAAGTCAACCAAAAATCCATTCGAATCCTTATCAAGATTTGTTTTAAAGTTAGTCTTTAATGCTGAGAGGTAGACTGCAAATTTGAGGATATAAAGATGTCAGGTATAGCTGGAAAAATAGATAAGTAGTTGGGATTACAATCTCCAACACTCCTCTTAATCACAACTACAAATTCTGATTTCTTTCTTGATCTCTTTTATTGATGCTTCGACATCTACAATCTTCAACTTCTAGGAATCAAACCTAGGAAATCCCATTTTGTTGTTGGGATGCACTATCCATGAGCTTTGGCCCTTTTTTGGTAACCAGTCCATCATAGGTTCAGGTGTGATGTGCTTGTTTTATCTACACCTACCATAGAGTCACACTGCTGGTGCTCGAGGATCCTAGGTTTAATTGGCTCTATTGGCCTTATTCTCAAACCTTGCATACAAGTGGTTTCAGATGACCACAAGCTCACATACAAGAGGTTTCAGATTACCACAAACTAGCATTCAAGTGGTTTCAGATGACCACAAACTAGCATATATAGGTGGTTTCAGATTACCACAAACTAGCATGATGGGGGAACTAATGCAGACTCGAAACTCAGACAATTGGTATCCTCCTCTATTTTTTGGTCTCCTTTATCAACACCTCTCCTTACTTTGTTCTACAGACTTTAAATATGCTCTTAATATGACTCTCCCTCAACTTAGACACTTATACTGCTCTGACAACAAGATAGAAACAATGCTCTGACAACAAGATAGAAACAACATTCTATGACATCCTCTATTCAGATTCTTTGAGATTATGACCTCCTTTCACCAAAACTAAACTTCATTTTCAAACAACTTAACAAAAACATTTCTTACCTTCACCCACAATTTTTTAACATCAAATTCTTCAACTGCTGTGGTAGTTTCTTCAAGCACTTAACTAATGGTCTTCAAACCTTTGCTTTCTTTCTATATGTGGCTTCTCAATCAGCTTCAGGAGCTGTCAGGAGATAAAAATGCACCTTCAGGAGCTGAACTTATTTCTAACACTCCTTTCTTACATTGTTCTTCAAACGTTAGGTATGGCGTCTAACAGAGGCTTCTCTTCTCAAAATTGGCAACTTCAAACTCTCTTCTATCTCAAAAACAGAAATTTTCATTACCAGTAACTTCTTCCTTTTGCAACAATCTTCAAAACAAAAAAATAGCGAGTTACCTTGATTCCATTAATCTGCAACCACAGTAATCACCTTTGACTGGCGTCCTTTCTCTTCCATCAAAAAATGGCCTTTTCAACACTGGCCTTTTACAGCGATTCTCCTTTATCTTTGCATCTTTCAATCTTCAACTAACTCCTTATTCCACTTGGGGGATGACTTTACCAAGATGCGATTTAGCTTCAACAAAAACTGTGACATCCTCTTGTCTTCATCTTTATCTCGATGAACCCTTTTATCTTCAGCTACTACTGGATCTTCCTTGCAATGACAAGCTTTGAACGATCTGTTCCATTGATTTCTTTATGCACAAATTTAGCCAAATTGTGGCAACAGTTCTTTCTTTTGGACTTGTAGCCTTTTCAACGACCTGCAACTATCTTCACTGGCATGTTCGGACTTGGTGATACTAGCTACAGCTAGTGGCTTCAATGCTTTTCAGATTGACATACTTGTCTTCTTCACAAATAGCAACGGACTTTTCTTCTACAAATTTCTCACTCTTTACAACATTCCACACATTGTTGGACTGGCCTCTTTTCAACAGCCTATGCACCTCATAACAGACAACTCAAACACATAACCTAGACAAACTTCCCTGACTGCAAGACATGATAGATTGTTGGAAACCCTATGGCTCTGGCAAATACAGTGACCTTTCTCAGTTGCAAACTCTTTACATGAACCTGCTCCTCTCAGACCTCTCACCTGCTCTGATACCAAATATTGGAATGAAAAAGGACCAATGAGACATGAACAAAAAACAGTCTTCAATTCATTCTTTTAAAAAACTATTATATAGACAAATTATAGACATTTCTGAGCTACTGCTCACTAAACCATAGTCATTTCATTCATTCTCATTACAACTATTGAATCCTTACACAGACTTCTTACAGTAGAGAGCTTCGGTTCTTCCAGTCTCCATTTGTGGGAGTACATACCAAATGGACATCATACAATATATAGAAAACCGCTTGACCCGTAAGCAAAGTAATTAGAATATATTTTCGTAGCTTGACATACACGTCAACCAAAAATCCATTCGAATCCTTATCAAGATTTGTTTCAAAGTTAGTCTTTAATGCTGAGAGGTAGACTACAGATTAGAGGATACGGAGATGTCAGGTACAGCTGGCAAACTGGATAAGTAGTTAGGATTACAATCTCCAACATTGAGCACCAGCAGCCACAGGCAGTAGACCAGTCCCAACAATGTCCAAGGCACTAGCAACTGGACAGGCAGAGGTCTCCAGAGAGGTTGCCACAAGAACACAACCACACACCTGAATATCATAGATAAGAGGGATGCCATCAACATTGTTCAAATGAGAGCCAAAACGTAAGAAATAGACGCTCAATTTCATGTGAAAATACCACACCCTTACATTCATGTGCTCATTTTGATGGCCAGAAACCCCAGCCGCAAGCAACAAGAAACTACAGTACTTTAACCCTCAATTGGGATAGTCGCCTTTACAAGATCCAATCCAGTCGGTGTTCACAGAAGAAACCATCACCAAAGGGACATTTTGCACGGAAGAACCACCGCTCAAACCGGACGAGGAATGCTTGACCGTAAATGAGCGAGCGCTAGAGACGCTTTGACAAGCCTCAAGCTAGATATCCACAAGCCTCTCCTCCATATCCTTGTCCCAAGAGTCGTTCCATTCGGAATCTGCCTCCCTCTCTGATAAACCGTGCGTATCTTCGTTCTTGCCTTCATACTCTCCCTCCTCCATCTCCCTCCTCCAGGCTATTCCTGCTCTTCATTATTTACTTCTCCCGTACATAGGGGAGAGGATCCAGGAGTTGTGCACCCTAACTTCGCGCTTCTAATTATCTTATGTGGAAATTTCAAACTTCGCACTTCTAATTATCTTATGTGGAAATTTCAAATCACTCTCAATTTTTTTACAGTAGCTTACTTGGCAAGTCCTCTGTTTATAACTTTCGTTTGAGGGCCAGATCATCAAATATGATGCCACATCAGCATGCTTTTTGTCAAGGTGTACATAAAGACCCAAAAAAAAGTGAGACCAATACTTGTGCATTCACATCATGGGTAGTTGAGCGCTGATGTGACATCACATGATTGGTTGCTTTTTAGATCAAAGGAATACATTTTGTTTAATTATGGGTAATCAAGTCACAACTATTGGGCATTATATAAACAATTACTATGACAACTATTGAAACATACTCAACCACTGGATCCTCTCCCCTAAGTATTTTTATGTTTATGTATAATTCATTTCTATAAATATTTTCCAATTAGTTTTTTTAATCATGTAATATACACATAAAAATTTAATAATAGAAAAATAAAATAATAACAAATATTAATAGAATTTTGTTATAAAATTAAAAAAGTATGTCTTTTGAAAACAAATTTAAGATAATTTTTGTAGAAAGAAAATAAATCAAAAAATAAAATAAAATCACCAAATTGAGTTTTTTTAGATTTATAATAGTTTCTCACAATAAATAAAAAAAAGATTTTTTAAAGAGCTTTTTTTTAATTATTATTAAGAATTTATAATAGAAACATGTCCTTTTGATAATTAATTGAAAGTATGATAAATTTTTATTTTAAATTTTTGAGTTTTACATTTAAAAATAAAAAATTATTTACTATATTTAGATTTGTATGTACATAGATCTTTCACACCCATATTAAATATCTTGACATAATAATGTAGGTATCTTCATAATGATATGAGTTCTTTTTTACATGAGATTTATGAATGAATCTCTAATGATATGAATTCATTTTTACATGGGATTTATGAATTAATTTTACGAGCATGTATTTGACTTAAATTTTATTATAATTTTACAAATTATATAATAAAATATTTATTGATCACGTCTCTTCTAATATATTTATATAAATCTTTAAAAGTAAATTGTAGCTTTGACAATATAATTGTTAATTAGATTTCTATATTTAATCGAACATTTTAATTATGTTAGTTATTTTATAATCATCTTTTTATGAATCAACATTTTTTCTATAAGTTTTATTGTGAAATATTTCTAAGATCAAAATTTTATAGTTTCTAAGAGTTTTTTCCCCCTCTATTACCATATTTTTATGGTAACAAAAAATACATGTATTTACAAAGCCTAACATTAATGTAACCATATGAATGCAATACTTATATACCACATTAATTTTATTGCATTATCATTACTGAAAGAATGCATTTATCAATTATATAGTAATTCAATATACATTCAATTCACTCTATGATACAATAATACAATGTCGTAGTGTCATTACAAGAATTTATAAATGAGGTCATAATATAGGATTGGCCAATTGCCTTTACAATAAAATCTACAATCAATGAACATCTTAGTAATGAAAATGTATTATTCTAACACTCTACATCACATTAATGAATGCTGGTCTAATACTTCTGATGATTTATTGATTTGATTTTTGTGTGGTTGAAGGGGGTTTAATGAGCTCAACTAATGGTGGAAATTTTTATCCACTACATCTGATGATAAGCTACCAGTAGGCTTCAATGATAAAAAAATCTAATGACCAAAATAATTACACATTATGCAACATGGTAATTATAAAATAGTCAACATGTCAAAGTGCATCAATCAACAAACAAGATAAGCCATAAGCCAAAATGTACAACCTCAAGCAATATCATACAATGAGTCGATTAATGTCGGGATCATGCCTTAGGTAGATTTTGGTAGAATGGATACCCCTCAGACCTTCGTTCTAAGCTAAAGGGGACCCCCTTGGGGTATCTCCAACAACAACAACAAAAAAATAGTTATAATTTACCTATTCTAGATTTGGATTAACATCTTATTGTTTAGGTTGTTAATTATCGACTTTTGCTTGTTGACATCTAACTTCTTGAGATTTGTTGTCCTATTGACTATTTGGTATTACCTAACAAGTATTCTAACAACTGTCAAGTTAGCCTTGGCACAACCATGGACATTATTAATCTCTATAAATAAATATTCTTACAACATTAATCATATTTGGAAGAATGTGATGTATATACATTATAATTAGGTACATGTTTTACTTATGGTTATACGATTAAGGATAAGTAGGTAGGACACTTAATGGATTCTAAACCCAACTTATACAATTATGCTTCCTTACTTGTCCCTATGTGTCATAATTAGGTTTTAGAAGACCTTGAGTCATGTTAACTACCTTATAATTCATTTGATCTTAGAGTTCTTTCTATCTAAATGTATATCATAGTATCTACTGGAAACTTCAAAACATTGACTATGAAGATTCTATCTCTATGTTCTTCTAACTTAGGCATGCTAGACCTAGCAATTTTTAATCCTTTCTCTTTGTTTCCCTATCAACAACATTTTAAGCACAATGTGATAATAACTATCTCATACATATTCACATCAAACAACATTCATTAAAGCAATCTCCTATTATTAAGGTGTGGAACAAAATAATTAATAAACATGGAAGATAGATCTAGCTCATATAATGCATAATTGAGGGTAAGAGGATCTTACTTTAGTTAGTTCATTGATACCAAGTTTTCTTTCATATCAATTATCTACTTAATTCATATCTTCATTCTTGAAGTTCTCAAATACAAGAAAAAGTGCAATCAAGTACCAATATTAATTTCTAGATATTGAGTACAATAACTTCCATCTAATAATTACCACAAATGTTTCCACAATGTTGGGGGTTGGGTCAAGTGCAATTTGGTTTCTCCATGACACTTGACCATGCCTCCTAGTCATGGTGAAATCACCAAGGTCACAAGTCTCCCAATGTCTTAGCAATTATTGCCAATTCACCTTCTAAGAATTTGAATATCATTTAATAACCTTCTTAACATAAACAAGGTTGATAAGAAAAAATAGGTTTTCTACAATAACTAAACAAATCATTCATGATATATCATACAGGGTTTTGGAATAAAAGTTTATAAAATACTAAGCATTGTCTATTAAGAAGAGAAATTTAGTAACTACTCACTCCACTACTATTTCAATTCATCTAGTAATCAATTAATTGTACCATAATAATGGTATTACAATAAACATATAATTGTTAGGTTTTATTTTTCTGAGATGTGATATAACCATTTTCTTTGAATATGACGAAGTTCCTTTAAGCATAATCAATGATAACAAGCAATTATTACATGTGAGATAAGATTGGTGTCATATTTCCATGATTGCAAGGTTGAAAATATGTTAATTTCATTTATATTTCTTAATATATCTCATTTGAAAGGGAACTTTCATATCACAAACATCATGACATCAACAATAATTCACACCTTATTTCAAGATTTTATTGATCGAGGTGGGTGGGTGGATATAGCAAGGTGGATGGGTGCCAAACTAATTAGTAATTCATTATACCAAGGGTTGAAGAATACTAAAGTCTCATGCCTAAATACTAAAGAATACGAAAATGGTAACAAAAAGCTCTCATACCTTTAATGACATTAGAATGGTTTTATTTCAATCATAATCTCATTCAAATATATAGGATAACCACTAAAAAAACTAACAATGTTAGCAACAACTAATCAAACAAAAGCAACAATTCTCTTTTAAATAACACAAAACAAAAGGTTGATGGGATAAATTTTTTTATTACTAAGAAATAATTGCAACACCAATTCAACCTCTAACAAGGTTGATCTAAACTAGATCCAACATTAATATTAATGAAAGCATGATTATAATGGGACTACGACACTAGAATTGACACATCTAAGTTCAGGTATGGCTACAAGGCTATGGTAATAATAAATATTGGCAATATATCCAACACTCTACATTAATCCTTATCCATTTGATGATATTTGACTAATTTTATATTTTCAAAGAATGTACTATCTTTATGGGGTTACAATTTTTTAGTAGAAACCATTTTTTCTATTTATTTCTTCGTATTATGTAGAACCTATTGCTCTAAACCTTATTTTATATTTTATAACCAAACCATTTTCCTTTTAAATTAATTGGATGAACCATTATGTTGAATTGATCAACTAATAGAAAATCCACCATTTTCTATTGATTTCTAATTACTACTACATACTTTGTGTAATTCTTTTCTTCATTCTTATCCTTAATGTAAATTTTGTTTGATGTTGTTAAGGAAAATGTTTGTGAACCCAAACAATTTTGTTCATCTGTCTTTATATCTCTCAATAGTTATATTATCAATCTAGCTTGTTTAATGGATTGTTCTCAAACATGTGAAGTTTCTCCAATTTTCCCTAGTGGGTGTTTGGACATATCTTGCTTTGTAAACCCCTATGAATGTTCTACATAGAGATTTATAAATATTTTTTTCTTATACCTTCCATTTTTCTTCCAAATTTTGTGATTTTGTACTCTCCTTTTGGAACTTGCAAAATTTATGGAGTACTCACATTTGAACTTTTTCAACTCCAACCAATATTGTAAGGTACATTTGCATGTGTTTCCTATTAGATCCTAATTATCTTATTGATATTTGTGCCATATTAGGGTATGTGTAGGATCATCATGGAAAAAATAGGCTCTTAAGTGGCAAAAATTCAGAAAAATCAGAGTTAGACAACTTGACATAAAAATTTGAATAAGTTATATATATTATTTCAAAAATATGTAAGAATAGAAGCTATAGCAAATTGAATGTAATTTCTAAATTACTAGTTTTATTTTAAAAAAAATCTATTTGGTGAAAATTTGAAATTTCAATGGAGTAGTACTTAAATTTTAGGGAAAAAATAAGTAGGTATCTATTTGACCACCCCTAACCAAATAAAATGATAATATTTTTATAAGATTTTAGATATAAAGTAGAGGATCATGTCTGATGTGATGCATATTTTTTTTAATAATTTTTTTTCCAAATTAAATAATTAATTATGATTTTATTACAACTTTTTTAAAATATAAAAACTCATATGTCTAACCGCCTTAACTTGGAAAAAACTTCATGAAATTCATTTTTTTTAATCCTATAGTATGCGAAGCATAGAATGTGACACATGTTTTAGATTCAAAAAATGTGATATTGTTTGAAAGCTATATATGTTTTTTAATTAGCCTATCAATTAGGACTTTAGTCAAAATTCATATAGAAAATGAATGATAATTATTTATTAAATTCAAAGTAAAACATAATTTATATTGGTGAAAAACTGAGAATCTCCTTTAAAAACCCTTTTTGTTTCATCAATTTTGGGTAAAAAAAAATTCATTAGCCACATACCCTACACATACCCATCATATCGCCACTTGTTGGCCCATCATGATCCTACACATACCTATCATGTTTCCAAGATTTATTTGGTAGATGGATTATCTTGTAAATACATGCATTATATTTTTGGCATGACATGTTTAGAAATGTGTACATGCTAATGAATTTGGTGCTGAAAGTTTGTTCATGTTTGCATCCATGCTTAGGTATATGATTTATATTTTTTCTTGACTAGTCTAAGGTCATTTTATGAGTTGTATAAGTTTGATTAGAGCACCACTTGTACATTATGATGAGATTCATTGTGATTATTGTTTTCAATAATTCTATAATTGAGATTACATGGGAAAGCTATATGACATACAAGAAGGCTATTAATAGGAGCCCCTTTAAAATAGTTTATAGAACAAAATATAAGATGCCAATTAGTCTTGAGTTTTTGGTGTTTAAATTGTTGCAATAGATTGAAATAAAGAAAATGATCCCATTTCTTTAAGAGGCATTAGTTGATAGAGCTTGAAAAATCCAAGAGGGTTGCACATGAAATAAATATATTATAGTAGAAAAAGATGAGGCATTTGTTTGATAAGAGGGTAGTTCAAAGATAGTTCAAGTGGGAGACATTGTCCTTATGTGAAAAGAATGGTATGAGGAATAAAGGAAAATATGGAAAATTTGAAGCCTTGCAATGAGGACCTTATCAAGTTGTAGATAATTGTGATCAAGGAAATTTTCACCTCAAGAGTTTGGATGGAGAATTTATGGGGATTTAAATCCATGGTCAAAACCTCAAATATTACTTGATGATTTAGTCTCTTTTGGTCGATGTATATATTTTCATTTTATGTTTTTCTATGTTTTTTCTATATGTTATAATTGTTTTGGTGTTGGCCCTGACTTTTTTTGTTTGTTTGTTTTGGTTTACAACCCAAATATAGATGGATTAATTTTATGTATGTAGGAGGTATGGCTCCCAATTAGAGCTAATGTTTGAACCTACAATAATAGTCTAAAAATATCTAAGAGCCCACCCCCCATTATTACAAGTTGGTTTTCTTTTCCCATCATTGATAACTGGTCATGTATCTCTTCAGTGGGCCCCCTTTGGTAAATTTTATGTCCAATGTCATGATTTTTCTCTCATCATATTTCACTTATATGCCTAATTTGAAAAATATTAAAAAAATTCTAAGTATGAGGACTTTTGGGTCAATTTCTAGCTCAAGGCAAGTTTTCAAACTTTTCAAACCAACATGCTTTCTCTCCATTCCCAAAATTCAAAATTTATAAACTTCCTATAATTCCTTTGTCTAATTTATATTTTTTAATTCTCGTTACCCAAGCTACTTGTCATGAAGTTCCCTAAAATTTCATCCCCTACTCATTCTCTTGACCTCCATGCCCATGATTTTGAGAATGCACCTAATTGATAACCACATTCACTTCCTATTTTGCTTGGGATCCAAATTTCTCAATCCTTCCTCTTTTGTGGCATTGGATTTCTCCATGCCTCAATATTCATTCAACTCCCACTACCTCATTTGTTTTTGGGCTTAGTGCTCCAAAATTTTGAATAATTTATTTCCTCACAAGCATAAGGTATCATGAACTTTCAATCCCTATTTCTTGATGATTTTTTTGTTCTTCTCATTTCCTCACCCTTGGTACCAAGAATTCCAATTCCATAACCTTTAACTACTTTTTCCCCTATTGTGGGATTTAGGGCCTCTGCATCCACTCTTCTCCAAAATATACTAAGTACTTAGTAGTCTCAAAACCTAACCATCACCTACTAGAATGTAATGTTATTAGGGGTCATACTTTATAACATTTGTATATTGTTATAATATAAGGCTTTAAAACATTATATATTATATGCTTTATTAAGCTATCCCATTTAAAATAATTATTGTCTAATACTATTAGATTATTATTTATTGATGAATGGGGTTGTTGAATAGGCGTGACTAATACCCATTCAAGAATTATGCCACTCTTTTTCCTATATTTAAGGATGTTCTCTCTCATTTTAAATTATTAATTTGAAATTTGTTTTGAAGGATGTAGAAGAGTGTCCCCAAGTTTGGTCTATTTTCCAATAGACCATTTTGTAAGTGTTTTAATAAAATGATGCTTTATGGGTTTTTGTTTTACCCAAAAGGTTTTTTCCCATATATATCTTATGTAAGGTGTAAAATATATCCTTATATGATTCTCAATTTAAATCAATTTTTTATTTTGTTTATAATGATTAGTATCCTCAGATCTTAATTTCTAACATCACCACTTCATCCATGCTTTCCTCTTAGGCCTCTAGGATTTAATTTTCTTTCCCACACTTTCTCCTATAGTAGTGGATATGCATATTCCTCAATCCTTACTCCTCTTCATGACCTCTTGTTTCTAACTTTTAATATTAATAATCCCTATATCCCCAAATTACAAATTATCATATGGTATCCATTACCTTGAATTTTGTGATCCTTCTATCTTGCTTTCTTAGGCTGTGTATTTCTTCCTCCCCATTAATCCAAAATCACACATACTTGATTCTTGACTTATGATCCTTCTTATAATCATGGTATGTTATTTACTAGAATCTTGACTCTTAGGGCTATAAAGCATTTTTACTTCTAGGAATTATTCAAGCATGAGAAACCATGGACCCCCAATATTGGAGCTAGAAATCCTACCTACCTCCTTAAATGGTATGAAACCCTATTAATCACCTCAAATGAGAGTGGTAAGGTAGAAAATGGCTCCCCAACTCCTATATGTACTTGTGTGTCCCTTAAGTGCATGGTTTTGGTACAAATGGACATGGCTACTAATCCAAGGTTATGGTTTTATGAAAACATCACGTGAAACTATTGTAGGTATATACAAGTGCCATATACATCAACATATGACCATATTTATTTCATTAAGACCACCACAAATGTATATGTGTTTGTTTTCAATTATAAGGATATAGTAGAAAGGGTTAGAAACAAAAAATAGAAAAAAAAAATTGTAGATCATTGTTATGCTTTCATACAATTATTTAAGGACATTTCAATTGTATTTTTTTTAGTTTTTATCCAATATGTTGTAATATGGAATTGTAATCCTTAAGGAATGATTTATGTGTATATTTGATATTTCTTGAATGTCTCCATGAATATTGTATGAAATTTTGATTGTCTTGTTGATAATCCTAATCACATTTGTTGATTTGAGTGTTATCTTGACTAGTTTATCAACTAGAAGGTACTAAAAAACCTTGAAAATATTTTTGAATTCATCTTATCAAGGTAATACAATAATTTTATAGGTTTGTTCATCGATAACTAAAGTATGTTCAATTTTTTGTGCTACAATTTCATATGCCTATAAATTTTTATGTGTAGAGCCTAATTTATGCATGACATTGAGAGGCATGGTCCTTAATGCTACCTTCATTAATGTATCTTGTATTGGATTATATTCATGTTATCCTTTTGTCTTGAAAATATAGAATATAATACTCTCAAGAGATAAATTCACCCATTTTCTATGTGTTCAACATCCCATCACATCATTATACTTAAAATAACAAGAATATTGTTTTTGATAAACATAATGTGGAGAATCCCAAAAACATTGTTCAATCTCATAATTTTGGAAAGCTTCATTTTAAGAGAGGTATTCTTTGTTGCTCTATTTTCTTTCATTTATTAGTGTGTATTAAAAGGTGAAAATGATTAAGGGATAATAAAAAATCACATTTAGATTCCTTACATGGTTGTGCATTTCCTTAATGAAAGTGTGGATTCATTGTATTAGCAAACTAGCATATAGATGTTTAATGATAGTCGATATCAAGTTTCCTATATAGTGGATATGGCTTATTTTAATTTATTTTTCCATGTCATGATCCTTTGATTATGTTAAATATAAAACCTCAAGGAATACCCCTTTTTCCTAACAAAGTCTAATGTAGAAGAAGGAATTTCCCATTCTTATGAATTGGTCTTTAGCAGAGGAGAGAGATTTGTAGTGCATAGTTCCTTATACCACCCAAAATGATGTTTTTGTTGAATGTAAAAATAAATCTTTAAAAGAGATAGCTAATTGTATGATTCACTCTAAGGGCCTCAAACCATCATACAAGATAGAATAAGTCAAATGTGCATGTTATATTTAGAATAGAGTTCCTCATAAAGACTTGAGGGGTATCACTCAATTTGAAGCTTGGAAAAGATGTAAACTAGTAGTTGATCATTTCAGAGTATTTTTCCTTTCTTGCCATGGTGCACATTCCAAAAGATCATCATAAGGCCACAAATTCATAATCCAAACCTTACATTTTTTTCAGTCATCCAGATGGTGTAAAAGGCTAGAACCTACTCCAACCTACCACACATGCGTCGTTTATTGAGAGAAGTGTTAAGTTTCTAGAAAATCCTCTTGAATCTATACTTAACATTTCTCAACATATTGTGAATTCATCATTTCATGATTATACCAGTGCTAATGATTTAGATCATTCTCAACAAATTCTTAGTGTAGTATACACTTCTTCTAGTTCTAATAGTGTTTATCTTCATCTAGTTCAGGGATTGCATTAGAAGTTGATATTTCCACAAAAAACTCACCAACATATATAACTCTACGATCACTTAATAGGGCAGATGCATGGGTACAAGATTTGGAATAGATGATAGACATATTCAAATAGATTCACAATGGGGCTACAAGCCTTTTTTTCTTTAGTTTTTAATTCTCATGCATTTAGAGAGGCATCAGGCATACCTGAGTGGGATATTTTTATGGATGGGGTGATCCCACAATAGTGGGTTACACTTTTTGGAAAAAAATGACATTGAACTAAACTTTTCTAACTAAATCTTCACATTCAGAAACCTATAGCTGCTAAACCATGAGGAATTTGAAGATGATGCAAACTAGTGATTTGTGATATTGTGTTTGTAGATTCTATATATATATATATGGAATCAATTTGCATTTCTTTTTCCATCTCCTTGGATAACTAGTTTTTAACAATAAACAACATTTTTAAAGAGTGATGTTTACTATATAACACATAACATTTTTTTTAAATTTTTTTTATGAACCTGATAAAATGCTAAATTTTTCAAATTTAGATTTGTAACAATGATATATAGCTCCTTCACTTGGTTTCATAGAGTTTTATTGAGTTTTTTTTCTTAATTAAGTTTTGAAGTCAAACCAAAATTTACAATTTAGATATAGGTTTATTGTATAGCACAACTTTTTTTGTATATATCGAAATTCATTTTTTTGTTGGATCAAGGACATCAATACCAAGAGCATAGATATTTTCTAGATTTGTTTTTAGTAATCTACTATTTTCCACATGTGTAGAAAAAAGAGCTTGATTTTCGGTGAAAAAACTACATTCACAAGAAAAAAAATATAATAATAAAATTAAGTATATTTAAAATTATAATTTTTGGGAAGCTTATAATAAGAAATACATACTTACAAAACATAAATTTTAAATGAATTCATTTGATCCCTCAAAAGCTAAATCAAAAGTGGTTTTTTATTAACATTTTGATAGGTATAGAGGAGACTCCATTATAGGAATGGTTTAAAACTAATGGGTTCCACTTCAAGGTGAACTTTGATCAAATACTTCAATTCAAATATTTTATATGAAACCTTTCAAGGCTTAAATCATTATATTTTCTAAAAATATGTGATTTCAACAAAAATTAGGATGTCCCAAAAAGTGTAACCCATTATTGTGGTAGTATGCGATGAGGAATATGATTCCTTGATTAGAAATCACATTTGGGATTTGAATTCTCTTCCTAAGGATGAAAGTTCTATGTAGATGGATATATTGAGCAAAATTTGTAGCAGATGGGTTAGTTGATATATATAAAGAATGATTGATTGTCAAAGGTTTTTCATAGTTTGTAGGAATTGACTATACAAAAACCTTTGCACCCATCACTAAGATGACTTTGATTTGGATGTGTTTTACATCAGATGGATGTGAAGAGTGCATTTCTTCATGGAGACCATGAGGATGAAATCTACATGGAACAATTGGACCAAGGTTTGTTCAGGATTCATCCTTAGTTTCTAAACT